>WTSP01010718.1:34577-62160 GCA_025331215.1 Actenoides lindsayi | reverse complement strand
GGGGGGACGGGGGGGGGGCAGCAGGGTGCGGAGCAGAGATTATCGTCCATGGCCTTATTTGGTTTTTAAACTACTCGCATACTTGGAATCATTCTTAAAATACTCTGATGAACCTGATCCTTCTGCCTCTGAGGCAAAATTTGCACTGAAGGCCAACTGGCATTTTGCCTAAATAAGGGCTAGGAATTACCTGAGCTATATGTTAAGTATTCTTTGTTAAAAGCAGTATATGCGCACTGAATATATAAATTGGGCACAGCTCCCAGCCAGCCGTTAATTAATCACCTAGAAACATTTATGAATTTTTTTTATCTCAACTCAATTTTGGTTTTCACTGTTTCATTTTTAATTCTGGTGAATTCTGTAGGTGCCCTAACAAGTGCTGTATGTTCAGTTGCTAGATAACTTTTGAAAGAGTAGATCTTTTCATGCAAAAAAAAAATATGTAAATGACAAGTATTACTGTTTTTTGTGAAATGTAACAGACAGCTGGATTACTGTTTCTTTAGGATTTATGCTGATTTACCTGGAACTTACTGTGTTTTTTATCTATGTAATTTAATCATCTTGTGTCTTTTAAGATAATAGCAAGTGCTATTACTGTAATTCATGTGAATTAAGACATCCTAATATGTATACAACTAGCTGTCAAATCACTGCATATTTGCCATTTGATTAAACCATAGATTAATAATTTTTCTATAACTGATACATCATGCACTAACAGATAAAGAGCATCTGATATTAAGTAAGTGAGAAATAAAATCTGCTTTCAGTAAATTGCTTAGAAAAATTACACAGTACATTTAAATTACCATTTGCTTAGCAACATGCCCTTGTAGACATTCCAGTGGGGCTATAAAATGATCGATTTACTTTAATTTTCTACTGAATCCTGAAAAAATGGCTATCAGTAACCTATCCCTTCATCATGGCATGCTGATTCACTCTGTGTATTAAATTTACTGGCAAGGAGCAAGACGTTAACAAAAAGTAACAGATAATGTGAACATTTCATGCATAATCTGTAATATGAGATATGTATTAATAGGGAAATTATGATGCATTCAATTATTCTGAAATGCCTTCCAGAGATGTTTTGATTTGGCTGCGCTCTGATAGTAGCAGCACAGCAGGGAGCATCTCAAGTGATGAATAACCTAATCTCCTAATCTCAAAATGGGCACTATTCACAGCTAGCCTAGGATAGACTGGTGAAAGAAACCACGCTTTACAGACACTGTTCTGACAAACAACAACAACAAAAAAATCAGCAAAAATCCCCATTCTTTTCATAAAATTCATCTTCCCAGTTAATAATTTTTTTGGTATGGTGATTCTACAAGTTTAGGTGCTGATCTGGAAAAGAAACCTGCGCTCACCTCTAAAATAAACTTGGCAGACAAAAGACTATAGAAATAATTGTATGTGCATTTATTCTATTAGCATTAAAGGTTGCTTTGTGACATTATACAAAGGAACTCTTTCTGACTTCACCCAGTTTAATACATACCTGAACTGATCTTTAGTATGTACACATTTTATTTTTCCCCACCCCAAAAGAAATCCACCAAAACAAGAAACTCCTTAGTTTTGTACTACGAGCCCGATGTACCAGGGTGCTTGCTTGCGTGTAATTAAGCAGCCGTGTTTACTACTTCTCCTGGTGAACAATAGTCTGGTTTCCTGAGGAGGTCAAGCAGGATTTATTTTATTGCACACAGACTCAAGAATAGGCAAGGTGGCTGTCGTTCCCTGGCTGTTCTTGGGCGCTGTTTTTCTCCCATTTACTTACCTTTTGCTTCGCATCTCTGCAACTAAACCAAAACCAAAAAAAAAATCCAGGAATGAAAACCACCGTGGTACAGCAAACAAACCTGGGAAGATATGCTATGCAAATATGCCACATATTTTTACACTTAATTACTTGATTGCAGTGGGCTCACTTTTTGATTAATGCAATTTGGCAAAAGGTAATATTACACCAGTGTATTACAATTTTTAGTAATTATTCAGTGTTAATATGACGGTGTTCTTGAAGAAAAATGAGAAGGAAACCGTATCTCTTTTTTTTTTGTCTCCAATTCACAACCCTGCTCAGGAGGAGAGTCGTACAAATACTTGTGTAAATAAACGTGGCTTGTTTTGGGGCGAAATCTTACCAGAAATTACTGATTGGTCTCCTTCTGACTTCCTGTTCTTAATGCCGTACTTTAAAAATTATTGGCATTACAAGGGTGCAGAAATGATTTTATGTTCTTTTTTTATGCCGTACTTTATTTGATTTACAAAGTGATTTGTTATAACAAGTACCTTTGCAGTTTAATCATAATGCCACATTGTGTGTGCTATTTCACAAGAACTGCGCTTTACCTTGCCTAATGTCTTTGGCAGCCTGGCTTCCGAGCTGTCTTTCTAATAGAAAGCAGAATAGTGTAAGACTACTTGGATTTCCTTTGCTTAAGCAGTTTGATTTCCTCCGCGTTCTGTTTCATGTGAGCATCACGTTGAAGAACAGCAAGACGTGGTGCTTTTTAACTAGCCCTCACTACAGCAATCCCATGCCTGCTATTATATACACTTCCTTTAGCACGCACTTTGTGCTGTGTTGTAGTCGCTAATCATGGTTTAGCAACCAGCGAAGAAGTGGGCCCCATTTTATGAAACTTTCAGATGAGGGACGTTCGGTTTATTTCAGTCTTTAGTACAGGAGAATGTACAATTGCTCTGAAGATAAATAAAAGATTCAGATGGATGCCACTGGAGAGCAGAGCAGCATGTCTTTGGCATTGCTCGAGTCTTATCTGATTTGGATTTGTATACCTCATGGGGAATGGCAAAATATTGGAACAGACGGCTTGATATTTCTGAAGAATATAGTGGGCTTTATTAGCACCAGTTTCACTCCCTGACTGACGGCTTTTTCAAATTTTTTATCTTATTAATCTGTGCTACTGTATGTAAATGTTATTCCTCTCTGCATAAGGGAGGCAACCAGCGATTTGTAATAAATGCTTATGAGTGCCTGAGGCTGCACTTAAACTTTAAAACATCTATTATTAAGTTGCAAAAAACCACTGTAATGGCCAATAGTGACCTCATAGGAATTTTAAACTGTGGTCTGCTCTTCTGCATTAAAAACAAAAAAAAATTGCCTGAAGTTAGAATTATGAGCAATGCTATTTTAACAGCTGCATTTTGATTATTAAAGTGTGTTTTACAACTGAATTACAATGCTTTTATGGACTCTAGGTATAAGATTTAAAAAGGTCATTAAACATAGTCGGGTTTGTCACAGTAGGTGTCATTGTATACAATGGGCACTATACAATCTATTTTATGTCAGTACTTAGGATTTAAAATAACACGGAGAAGCATTTTAGTTTGCTTAAGCATGTAGATTACTGTAGAGCTTTTCAGGTATTTTGACAGTTTGCAGTCCAAAATGACTACTTTCATTATTATTTTATTAATTTGACAAGAAGCCCTACAGATTTTTTGTGTATGAATGATCCATTTGTCTCCAAAATAATTAAAAATGCCAGCCTAGAGCAACAAGACAACAGAAACACTTTTGGCAAATCAATGCTGAGAAATACATTGCTTGTACAGTAGCCAACTGTTTAGTCCTGAGCCATTTTTACATTTTCTCAACCTGATAGAATAGGGCTCATCGACAGTGAGTATTGACCTGCAGAGTAGGCTAGGAAAATGCAGGACCTATAAATTGATTTATCGAGTACGTCGCGTGCTGGCTACTGTATGTAATGTTTACATCTTTTAGAGCCCAGATGCAGACTGAGACACTGCATTTTCTCCATCAGCTGTGAGGAAACCGGGTTGCAAATGTGAACTTGAATTTTGCTGCCCTTCGACTTGGAAATACTTAAATCTTTAATTTCCCTTTCATTAATTTGTCACGGTGTTATCCTTGCGAAGAACTGAAGTGCAAACAATTCGTGGCTCCAGTTTCTGGGTGGCTGTATGTTAATGAGCGCAAAGGGAAAAAACGATAAGTGGAGAAACCTCAAAATATTTGACAAAATGTCACAAAGGATTGTATTTGCATGTAGTACCATGGGTAGGACATAATGATTAGTGTGCAGTGCGTTTCTGGCAGTACCTACTCTAGCTTATCCTGATAACATGTCGGCTGCACAGCTTTGAATATTGTATATGTTCTTTGAACATATCTATGACTAGCGTAGCTGTCATTCTGTTGAAAAATGTGGCTGCACGAATGACAATACTGCTTTAATTTTTTTTTTTAAAGACGACGACTTCTAAATAATTATTATCATGCTAATAACATTTGTATTCTTTTGTGTATAATTAAGATCTGCCTGTCTAAGCATGAAATAGGGTTGAAATCTTGAATAAGTATGCTATCCTTAACCCATTTAGTAAATCAATTTTAATTTAGTATTCTTTAGGTTAAATCATAACAATAGAATTGCTGTATACAGAAAAATCCACAATTTATGGCTGTAAACCCGCTCGGAAATGTTTGATAATAAGCAAAGCTGCTGTGAAATTAAAAAAAAAATAAATCCACCATTATAAATGTAACTGCTGAATTAAAAAAATGATTCAGCAGTTACTAAAGTCATGTGTGTTTTTCTAATTACCATTAACTCTTTATTACTTAACATGAAATTGTACATGTGATTTTATCTATAAGCCCCTGTAGGTTTGTAATGCTTTTTTGAAAGATTTTTCTTTGAGTCCTACCCACTTTTCAAAAACATAAGGAACACAATTACCATAATGACATTGAATATATATATAACTCTATAGTTATATTATCATATGTTTCTTATTTAAATATATAGTGAACCGGTTGGAACATCTTTGGGGGGGAAAAAAAGGCGTCTTTTTGAAGATGGACAAATTATTGATGAATGGTTAGTTGCCTCAAAAGTTAATACACACCTCTGCAAATTAGGGTTCGAAACCGTTTGCGTAGCACTCTGGGTGTAGGTGATGGGAAGTATACCCATCCCTTCGTGTAGCAATTAGGACAGTAGGTGAGCCACTCATGCGCATGTCTAGCAATATCTGTTTGGAAAAATAAAAAACCCAAATCATAGAAAGGAACACCTGGGTGCTGAGTAAGCCTGTTACCCCTGGAGCTTAGGCACTGCGGAGGCTCGTTGTGCTGTGCGCTTGCAGGTGCTCTCATGCTCAGCTCACATTCTCACTGTTGCTTTTCAGTTCTGCCAGGAAGAGGAGTTCCAACCAAATCTGAAAGCGGGAGAAGCAGGACGGAAAAATATCCTTAGATATTATAAGGAACTGCTTGATGTCTTTGTTATTCTAAGTTTGCGCCCCACATTCCCTAAATCCTGCTTCCCAAACTTAGTGTGGGATCTGTATTGGCTGTGCTGCAGGTGAGATCTGTGGCACTAGAAGAGGGAACAGAGATTTGCCTAAATCTGCATGTGGTATTTCCAGACTTTATTTGCTCGGATGAATGATACTGGGTAGTCCAACAGAGTTCAAAATACAATGACAATATACAGACTGCATGTTTCTTGCAGAGCCCTACAGCTTCCCTGGTGCCGTGTTGCAGAGGCGATGCACCTGAACACTAGATTAGGTTCTTGCTCTTTTTCAACGTACCAGTTTTTTGTTTGATATTATGTTGGCTTTTTTAATATGTTCTTCCTATGGCATTTCTATGTAAGAGTTGCATAAAACCAGTAGTGATAAACCAGCTCTCATTAAATAGTCATTGACCAATGCTTATCTGTTTTAAATTGGTAAACGCTGCAAAGCTCCAGTGATTTACAGTAGTTGGGTATTAGATTCATGATGCCTTGAGAAAACACGGGAGGAGCACAGATTGTAAGTGTGGTTTTATTATGGGGGCATAGTCACTGGGGACAGTCTGTCATTGTTGCTATCTCATTGCTGCTATTGCCAGTCATTTCGGTGGTGCTAAAATATATTTTACAATATTTGGTAGTCTTGGATAGATGACCGGTTAAGCAGAAACAGTAGAAGTGAGGAACGTAATTTGAACACCTCACTTCTTTATGTTCCTTTATGAACCTTAGACACAGCTATTATCTTATAATGGCACATTGTATTTTAAAAGGCCCCTAACAAATGTACAGGATTGGTATTTTCTAACCTGCATAGTTTGCCTACCATTTGCCCTGGTGTTTTTGTCAAATGACGTCTGACAAAAAGGATGTGTTAATGTGGACATCAAATGGCTTTCTTGGTTATGTCAAATGGTCTGTATGCTTTATTTGATCTCAGGCAGTGGTACTCCAGTCTGAAGAAATTGCAGGTGGAATTGCACGCGCTTGTAACTTCCTGCAAAATAAAGACATGGTGTTATATATAGAACGTGCTTCGAAACACTTGTTTAGTTCCTGAATACAGGGAAAATGTGAAATCTGGGCAAAATTTTCCTTAAGGTGAAGCGATCAATACTTCCTATGACAAAGATAACATGCAACACAACTAGTGTTTCCACTGGGAAGGAATTGTCAGAGAACACGGCTGACAACTGTGGAGAGAGAGAGAAGGACACCTTTTAAGGAAAACGGCATCTGGCAGGAAACGTTACAATCTATAATTCAACAAACCATTCTTCCACAAGACTTTCAAATGTTAGGTCATTTCAGGAAAGATGAATTCAGCCCATGGTTTTGTAAGGCCCAAGAGGCTCTGGCCCCAGTAATTTTATATTTACTTCTGTCCACATTTTATGAAGTAGATGTTTGTTCTCAAAGTTTGGCAAGCCTTTTGGTAAAAAAAAAATGTAAGCAAATTTTACTTGTGATCAGAGACAAAACCCCAAGGACTGTACCCTAGTAAGATAAAAACGTGTGGGTCCCCATGCAATTTGCTTTGCTTGTTCATATAATAATAGGTAACTTCTAGGACAAGGCCAAGTCTGAGTCAGTAGTCTTTATGGTGCCAGCCCCTGCCTTTGCCCTCTGTTAACATACTGCTGTTTATTTTGATTTATTCAGTATTTGAAAGAAGACTATCCTATTTTCTGAGCACCTTTATACAGCAATACCACAAGGAAGTATGCATCAGCAAGCACTATCAAATAAATAATACTCTTTCAAAGTATTCGTAGCAATAGAAACCCAGACTCTTTGGCCTTCAGCTGCCCACTTCTTGAATTGCTTAATTAAAATAGTCTGTGCCATACCTCCAGAAGGTTAATAAAGTGAGTCTTTGAATCAGAAAGGATAGAATTCCAAAACGGAGGCTTGTCTACGTAGAATACAAAGCTGAAACAATTCCTGTTATTTATATGAAAGGGATTCCAAGTCTAGTAGATTTGCTCTCTTTGTTGAAATGACAATAAGAAAGGGAGAGGTTTCCAAAGCAGCCAGGTCTTAAGCCACTTAGGATCTAATCATGTCTACTAACCTGCGGTCAGAAGTATCTGGTCAGATCATCTCAGAAACATTATTCAGTCAGAGGTTAGTGAAGAATTGTGATGTCTTAAAATTTACAATGAAAAAGTTTTAATTTTTGAGCTTTTTCTCTTTTTTATGAAAAAATACTATAAAACACTCATGGGAAAACCCCAACAATCTAGATTCATTTACCTTGCTTCAGACAAAAGCAATTTTTAGATGACATTAGCTTTCTTTTTGGATGACCTGAAGTTATTTTTAGGTGCAGATGAAAAAGATGCGTTTGGCCCTGGCAGCTAGGCAAACACCAGAAAGCAGCTGATTATGTCTTTGATGGTACTGCTAACAGCCCAAACTGAGTTAGGTGTCAAGCTGTCTTAAACTGGCCTCATGTCATTAAAGTCAGTGGAGCTACACTGATTTATACCCAAGGCACCATAACATCTTTGACAGAGATTCAGACTGCTTGTCCATATTGCATTCATTTATTTATTCATTTATTTCTGATGAGTTGCGTCTGCTTTGCCATTACTGTCCTCTGGAGTTTACCTACCATGCAAGGAAGTTTGTTGCCAATATACCAATACAAGGTTTGGTAAATGTGCTTGGTTTTTAAACTATTTAGAAATATTTTATTAAAAATAATTGAAAACCTAGAAAGAAGGAAAATGTAGTACAGCTTGGAAAGAATCCAATATCCCACATAAAATCTCTAAGATAATTCTTCTATACTAGGGAGATAATTTCAGGTTGGTACCTGGCAAGTTTTCTTCTTAGTCTGTCTTGAGGAATTATTTGTGCTTTAGAAATCTTGGCTTCCATAGGGAGAAAGCAATTTCCTGTTCAACACAACAGTTGTGTATTTCTGTGCATTATAAAATTTATTTTAGCTTAAGGATCTGCTACCAGTTTTGGCAGAGGAGACTTCTCTTGCTTTTGCTTGTGATCTATAGGCACATCGAAGCTCGCTTCTTATCAAAGTAGTTAACAGCTGCTGACCTAAGACAGCTAAGAAAAAGACAACACCAGCGACTATATCAATGACAGTCAGTATTATTCAGAGAAAAGCCAGAAACACAGCAGCATCTCTTGTCCCCTGACACTAGCAGCTTTACCCACCTTCTCAATCAAACACGGAGCGAGTGGCATCCTCTAGCCAAGATATTTGAGAGCTGACTAATCAGAGGTGAAAAGATCTGTGAAAGCTGATGAGCATCTTTCTCTTTCTGTTGGCCTCTGGCCTCAGACTTAGCACTGGCTGCCTTTTGCAGAAACTCCGCTGCTGAAGTGCCTGATGGACCTAGCCATGAGCAGACGTATGTGCAGACCAGTGCCAATCCTCATGTGCGCTGGGGAGGCAGTCTAATTGGAGTTGACAGAGGCTTGCTACAGCTCTTGGGAGCATCCTCTGGTGAATGTTGAGTCTGCTTATTTTTAAGCACCAAATTCAGACACCTAAATTAGGAATCTGAACCTATCAATAAATACTCAGTGGACAGAGAGAGACTCTTCCAGAGGACAGTTCAGATTCACCTACAGTAAACACTCTGAATTGCTCAGTGGAAGTCAGGTGCCTAAAGTTAGAAATCATGGTCCCGGTCGAGGATAAGAATCAAAACTGTTTATGGGATGGACAGCCATATAGAAAGAGAAAATGGAAAGGGTGATTTTATTCTTAAATATGACTCTGAATTTTAAACTCTGTATTTAACTAAAGAGAGCAGGTCCCAGATAGGGGAAGTCACCTTCTTAAGTTTCAGACACAGGCATTCATTCTTTTCTTTTATGACAGTCTTGGCTATGTATATAGTTACAAAGGTTTCCCCCTGTACATAAACATATAACTTCTGGAACATTTAGACACTTGGGCTACCTCTGTGCTATTGTAAATTGCCAAGTGGGAATGGCATCTATCCTGAACTGCACCCAGGAATTATTTGGGAGAATAGTAGTTCATGCTGCTCCAAGCTGGGCTAGAGGGAGTGCTGATACCTTAGGTGTAGACAATCTTGTCTTAGTGCCCTGGAATAGTCCCCAGCACTGCTCAATTTATTACCACAGGTGTAGTCAAAGCATCGCAGTAGTCCTGTATATGTAATAGAGTGGTCAGTTTTCCTTTCCAGCAAAACACAGCCCTTTGTGTAGACAGTAATTTAGGCATCAGGAGGGCTCTGATGCCATCTTTCTAATCTTCCCGTGCAAGTTTTCCCTCCGTTTGCTATTGTAGTGCTGATCTACTTAACAATTGGGTGAGTTCACCAGCGTGTGCCTTCTCAAGTTGCCTGAATGTCGAATGAGCACAATGAAACAGCTGATACGTGGATCCCCGCACAGCCTGTCACTTTCTAGAAACCACTGGCAAGGAAACATGCACTGGAGACATTTTCTTGTTGCTGGTAAGCATGGTCTCATCTGGTGCTGCTCTCCAGCTGGATCTTCAACATGTCAAACTAGTCAAATACAGTTCTTTAAATGAGAGAAAAATGTTTCATGCCCAGAAATGAATGCAAACACTAAATCCATTTCCCTGTGCTCCTCTCTCCCCAATTCCTAACTGCTGAATGTATTCATGAAGCTCTGAGCACATCTTTGTCTACTGAGTGACTGTATTCTGCTGTTGAAACATAGCTGTTGTAAAATATTTTAACCTGCAGATATAGGTGTAAAGTACAGTACCTGAAATGGGTTCGGAGTAAAGGAAAGGTTGGGAAATAGCTGCCGAATGACAACACTCTCAGAGAAATTGGTTTGTTTTTACAAAGTGCTGTGGAGGCATCAGACTGAAATATGTATTCCTCTTTCTTCCATCTTCATGGGGGAGTGTATTAGCTTCTGATTCTGGGGAAATACAGAATTCTTTCTTTCACTCCTTTTGGGATTCATGTTTGGGAAAAGTATCTGTAAGTAGGGGTGCTGAAAATGAGGTATTAAACGTCAAACTTTTCCTGCCTTTTGTTACTGATCAGCTGATGGTACTCAACCTGAGTATTTCTACAAGCCTGAAGAGGACACTAGAAATGCTGGCACCCGTGCCTGCATCTGTTATTTAGTGCGTGCATCTGATCGAGCGCAGCTTGGCTTGCATGTAGAATTAATCCCAAAATGGTAGTGTGATGTCAGAACCAGAAGCAAACTAGCAGATTAAGCATTAAAAGGAAGGAGTACATGCTACGTGGGCAAAGATTGGCCAGAGACACTGGAGGTTTTGCTGAAATCCAATTTGTAAGAGATTAATAAAAACGCCAAAGAGCGGCAAATGGGTTGCTTTGAAAAGCAAAAAGGAAGCAGCTAACACTTGACAATACTGTGACTTCACATTTTCTTCACCAGCCCTTCACCAGCTCAGCCCTTGCAAATCTCTTGCTGGAGAAAAGCTCCAGTCTGTGTTACAGTACAAGTGACACTGCTTAGTCTCTACTTATTTCTGAAAACAGTGTGTCCATTTTGAAACAGGCTCTAATGGAAACAGCCCAATGTGGCTGTGGTTGCGTTTGTCAAACTGGGCAAAAAGAGAACCTGCAGGTTTTTACACAAAGTGGTATCACCACAGCAAGACTAACAAATTCTGTTCCCCCTTCAGATTAGTTAGGGGTAATTGGATGGGTGACTGGGTGTCCTCCTCCCAAAAGTAAAGCTTACTTAACTAGGATAAAAGTATTTGTGAGAAAATATGCATCTTTAAGCAGTAAATACAGAGAACACAAATTTTGCATGTCAGATCTTATAGTCGTTTTCTGTGTGGGAACCTTGTTAAGTCCTAATTTCTGTATATTGCTGTGGAGAGCCTATGTTTCGGCTTATCTCTCAAGACAGCTGATCTCCCCTTTTCTCCTCTGACAGCTTTTAACTATATGATATTCTTTAGATCTGTAATATCTCACCCTGTGTCTTCACTGGAGACTTGAATATAGGATCCTTGAAGTCAAGAGCTTCTCTGCTGTGTTTCAAGTGTGTCCTGGGACATTGTGTATGACTTCCCAGCACATGCCACGATCCTCATAATAATGGGAGGATAATAGGAGTTATACTGTATGTCTGAATAACTAGGTTATATATCTGTTTTCTTTGATTGTTGCCTGGCATCTCTCTGTCTGTCACATCTACATTTTCCCTTTGTTGTTTATGGCAATTTCTCCTTCCATAGGCTTCACTTGTACATTAACATTTCTTAGTAGAGAACCACAGTTTTCAGCACGCTTATTCTCTCATTGTCTGTACCTGTTTGTTTCCAATGTAAAATTTTAGACAGCCTCCTACTCTCTTTCTGTCATCCTCTTTTCAGATCAGAATGCCATGAATGATCTGAAGGGCACGTGGAAAAAGAAACCTTTTGTTACTTAGTAATTTCTTTTTAACTCCCCTTCTTTCTTTTTAACTTTGGTATTTCTGTGAAGATATTTTCAGGTCTCATATCCTATTTTTGTTATTTGAATATGATATTATCTTTTGCCTTTGATAATTACTGTCATTCTGATTTTCTTTAATTGTCCTGTATAGACAAAGTATTTGGAGAAAGGCAAGTGTTATGGTAGGGAACTTTGTGTTTTCAACAGAACATTTTGGTGAGGAAATTAGGGGAGTGAGAAGCTGTAAGGACAAATGTTAATAATGTTTTAATTATTTTACAGTAGAACTCTTTACTGCATTTTCAAAATGTATTTGAGAGGAGCACTCTTGCTAAGAGGACTTGAAACCTAAATAAATAAGATAAGCAGAAGGAAAGCACCATCTAAGCAAAATATAGAGACTATATGTCATGTTAACTGCTTTCAAAAGAATCCCCGAACTGTTTCCTTTCCCTATGGCCAAGAGAGCATATTGCAAACAATATGCTGTGGTATTACTTCCCATATTTGCTTATGCGAAATCACATGAAGAAGAGAGAGGGGAGAAGGAAGTTCTTTTTCTATCCTTTTGCTGTCTTTCCATCCATCCCTCTGCCCTATTCATGCCTGTGAAGGAGAAGCCACAACATGTGCAGGACAGTGCCAGGGGCCAGCTGCATCTGAGTGTTTTTGCCTGGTGCTACTAATTAGAGATACTGAAAGACAGCATCTCAAAATCAGATCTAACACTCGAACTTCAGGAGAGGGGTGCGTGATGCAACACAGTACATGGGACTGCTGTTCTGCAGAGTAAGAACACAGCTAGCCAGGGGAAGAAGGGGCGATTTGGATTTCTTAACCAGCACATGCAGTACACTTCGTCAGGGACCTGCAGTGTTTCCATAGGCAGTGACAATCTCTTTGTTGTCTTCAGAAGAAAATAAAGTGCCAAGCTGTGGTTTTGCTGGCCAATATATTTAAATATACTAAAAGGCATTCATATCTCCGAGGAGTCTCTAAAGTATATTTGATCTATTACTTTGCATGCCCTATGAAATAATAAATAACCCAACATACACAATGCTGCATGACAAATTTGAAAGTATTTGCACTTAATCTCTGCCTTGATGAGACACTAATCTATCTTTTAAAACATTTTGAAAGGTGTCCTCACAGACCTATCAGAATTAATGGTGTATTCCATTGCACTCTAGATTGTTGAAAATAGAAAAGCACATTATCACCTAGTACTATAGATACTATCACCTAGTACTATAGACACTTAGCAGGTAAATACAATGGGCAGCAGGCAGCGGGATAAATATATTTCTTGCCTCACAGAAATAGTCCCTCAGAAGTCAGTGGAATAAGACAAGTGTACTTGATTTCATAGAGCAATAGTACATCTCTTGGAAAAGTGAAACATAGCTATCCACTGCTGCAACTAGCTGTAAATAACACTCAATAAGGTAATGTCTATATAGTGTTTTGAAAATGTAAAAAATTACTGCTTTTTCATGTGACACTCATCAAGATGCTATTTATTGCCTCAGTTATCAGCAGCTATTACTTTATGAAGCAGGGAAGAACTGAACCATGTTATAATTAAGTTTTGAAGGTACAGAATACAAAGAGATAGCATTTTTAAAAGGCTGCCTAAATTTTGTGGCTAATTTTTCTGTACAGTCCTATCCCTGTTTGAACCCTCTGCACAGGAGCAACAGGTACTAAGCACCTCTGAAAACCAGGCTCCAAGTGCCATTCTCAAAGTAGATTGTGGTGAAGATTGTTCACAATGACAGGTCACCTCAAAGAGGTTGGGTCCTTCCCTGCTCTTGTATTAATACTGCATCAAACCCCACCTTTTATTTCTCATTTTTATCTCAGCATTTAGGCCTGTGGTTTCAACTGATATTATAAACTGAGAGGTATCAAACACGATGAAATTATCCATGTCGATTCTGCTTTTAGCAAGTTCCCATTGTTCACCTAGCATGGGTCTTTTCCAAATGTTTGATTCTGGTTAGCCTCTTGAAATGAGTTTCCAACTTTCAAGTCTCACGAGCATCTTCAGTTTCAGCTGACAGTCTGCTTACATAAACAAAAGCCAAAATGTTGCAAATCATCTTTGAATGGATCACTTAGGCTTTACTTTTTCAATAGATGAAAAAACCAGAAAGTTTCTATAAATGTTCCTAGCTGATGCTACCCAAAGTGTACCTTATGTACTGTACATCAGCTCTCAACAGAAACTGGAATTTGAATTTGAAAAGAATTTGGAAATTATGTTGACAATTTGCATTCCCCAAAAGTAGTTCAGCTATATTTCCACAGGTTCATGGCTTTCTAGGGGTTCTAGAAGTAAAATTCCTTCTTTCGCCTCAAATCTTTTTGCTGAATGCTCAGACCTATTTAGGTATTTAGGCCTTCCAATCCAATTTATTAACTGTACAGTGCCTTCCTTCATCATTTTACCAGTAAAAGTAATGACATAGGGCGGAGGTTAGAGCTACAACAGGAATGAGAGAAAAAGGGGCACAAGGCATTATTCTCTTCTGCTAAGTAGCTCTGCGGATTCTATTACAAGGATTTAGTATATTGGTGAGCTCTCGGTTTAAGTATAGTTCTTCTGCATAATCACTTGGGGATGATTCAGAAGGATAAATCCCTTCTTCTAAATATTAGAATGATAATTTTCACTTTTCAGCTTTTTTTCCACAAACCTTTTGGAGCCAGTGCCTTAATAGCAAAGAAGGGCTAAGTATAAAGGAAGGAACCAAGCCATTTCTTGCAGTTCATTTTTGATGGTGCTGCAAAAGGCGGTGTATATAAAAGGTTGTTGTGTCTCTGGAGGCAGCTCCTTCTGTTCTTGTGTTACAGCAATGCAGGTGAAAGAACTTTAATCTCTTCTGCTAATTATGTGGAGAGATGTTTCATCGGTGGAGCAGGAGGTAGGAAACCCTGTGCTGCAGGTGGGATTGTGCCACTGCTCCCAGATTGTCATTCATGTAAAGCAGGTGGCACGGTTATAGCTACTTTGGCAGGTGGCATTTCGGCTCTTGGACTTTGGATGAGCACAGACTGTTCTGTTTCCTTCCGTGTCTCTTTTTTAGTGTGAGGAAATGTGGAAGATCTACAGCCTGGAGGATAAAGAACAGGTGGGTCTGCGTTTAGTAGAATGTGGAAGGCTATCTCCAAGCATCACCGCTAACAAAACCGCCCGGGCACGAAAGGGTAGTCCCCAGATACAGCTGTGAAAAAAGTCCAGCTGACAAGAGCACCCACTCTCTTCAGCCTGATGTTAGGTCCATTCCTCCTTCAGAGCGGCAATGGGAAGGGTATTGCTACATCAGTTAGGTTTTTGTTCATCTCTTGAGCTGAAGCCAACTTCCCCCGGGCTTAATTCAATGTTTAGTAGTGCTGGAAACACCAAAGGGAGGAGGGGGGGGGAAGAAAAGTAGCTATGTTCTGTGCCTTAAATGATGCAGATCCGAGCGTATTCTGTGTAAGAAGAGGTGCTATGTGCTTTCCCTTGTTTTGTTTTTATGTTGTACTGCTGATAGTAACAAGAAAAGAAGATTAGATGAGTCTGAAATGATACGATGTTTCTACTATTGGTTCCTGCTTTTGACACCGCTCCTTCACATCATACTTTTCCCATTATATTTCACATAAATGTTGGAAGCGGGAAATAAGCCCAGTTTGGGGTTTGTTTGTTTGGTTTTTTTTTTTAAATTTTAAATGAGAATTGTAAATGCAAGGTATTTCTGCAATCCTTAGAATACATCCCTAATTTTCTTCAGTTAGTGCCAAAATGTAAGAGCAATATCTTATAAAAGCTGGCCCTGACTTATCCTGTCTCTTCTGTTCTTTACTAAATGAGGGAAGAAAAAGACAGTTTATTTGAACAAAAGATAAGATGGATGTATAATAATAAGGAAACATGAAAAAAACCTAAAGCTGCTAATGTTCTTTGTTTTCATAGGCAATCATTTGATTTAAAGTAATTTTAGACAAATATTTTTATTCTTGTTCATTGTTGTTTTTGTAAGCTGTAATTCAAGTGTTATGAAATCTAATTATACAAGAAAGATTTGTCTAAATTCAAAGCAAAATCCCAAACATAATAATAAAATTGCTATACATCCCCAGCTCAGCTCCTGTGAATATTAGTTCTCTGTTCAAAGACTCTCAATAGGATTCAATTTTGACCTAGAAGAAGGTGGCAAAATGTATCATCTTGTAGTGATAAAACAATATGAGTACAAATGGACTCAATCCAGTTCCGATGTAAGTTGTAAACAATTAAAAGTACATGAGCTACAATGCCCAAAGCTGATAGCTGAGGACATTACTACACGCTTGGGGTAACTCTGGGAACCAGAAAAACAATTGTTTCACAATAGGACATAAAAGCAACAGAAAATATTTGTCTCCGCAGAGTAACGCACAGTCTTACAGGGCCATGTCATGCAGAGGATTTTTCAGCAAGCTGGCATGAGTGTGAGTGAT
The DNA here is from genome assembly GCA_025331215.1 of Actenoides lindsayi. NCBI lineage: Eukaryota > Metazoa > Chordata > Aves > Coraciiformes > Alcedinidae > Actenoides > Actenoides lindsayi. The sequence continues at coordinate 45,932 of WTSP01010718.1, read as the reverse complement.
GCATAATGGCAGCGGTGAATGGATTTCTGAATAGATTAGTAGGTGACGTCATGAAAAAAGGACTATTTATCACCATAATTTAACACAAGATGCAACACAATGGCTTGATGGATGCATTTTATGGTTTTCAGCCAATCATAATAATGGATCTATTGACTAAAGTTTTAGATGCCCTTTATATACCCTTCAGGGATAAAAAAAGCACAACAAAAACAGAGAGTGAAGAGGCTGAGAATATGTCAGAAAATACTTGCCAGGAATGTTTTCAAAATTCAGGCTTTCTGTGCAACAGCCTTTTGACCCAAAGCTTCCTCAATGATTTATTTTTTTTTAGTACCTAAAAGGCTAATTTTGCTAAAAAAAAAAAATATTTCAGTTGAATATTGGAGTAGTAGTCACTTCAGAAACAAAGATGAAATGTCTTTTTTTTTTTTTTGCCTTCCTTGTCAGTTTTGATGACAAGATTCTTATCATTGTAATGATACGTTGGTAACTTCAGCAGTGCCAGCTGGGTGTTAAAGCAGGATGCGACCGTGTTCTGCAGTGGTTTGGGAACTGAGGTAGGAGCAAGGGAGGAGAGGGACTCTCTGCTCTCTGATGTTACTCCTTTAATATCAGGTGGTTGAGAGACAAGAATAAAAAGCCTGTGGAGTAGACCCCCAGACCGGACCTCTGCCTTCTCATAGGAACACCTTAACCACTTGGGAACTCTTTTTGGTTTCTTTTGCTAACTTTTCTTGCAGGAGACTTTTTTACTTAAAACCTAGTTGTCACACAGGAAGAAAGATAGTTGTTGTCCCTTCTCAGCTTGATGGTTACAGCAGTTTCCTGGGAGCTGGGAGATGAAAGTTGAAATTCATTTAGGATGAGGGGGGGTTTTATCAGGTTCCCAGAGGGAGTGGAAAATCTAACTAGCAGAAGATGTCTCCTCAGGGAGGTCCTTTGATTCAAGAGAGAAGAAGGGAGCTAAACAGAGGATCATCCTCCTTGGACCAAAAGCTTAATTTCTATATGCTAGTAAGCCTCCTGGATTTTCCCTCTCAACATGGGCACATTTCTATCCCTTTCAGGTAAAACTGAAATGCAAGTTTAATTGCTGAGATCCTGTGTGGATGTTTTGCCTAACATGGGTAGTGTACAAACCAAGACACATGTGGGCAGTGCTTTCAAGCAAAGATAGGAACAGCTTTGGGGATTTCATATAAAGTAAGAATATGTTTCTGGATAACTCTGGGAATTGATTTAAAATGTAAAATGTCAGCCCATCTCTGATGTATGCCTACAGCATGAAACTCCACCTGAATCTTCATCTCCACATACTGTGCTTCCACAGGGGGATGATCAAAGAAATGAGAAGGCTAACAACTCCGTTACTGCTTCCAAGTTGGATGCATGGAAAAGGTTTTATGAACGTAGTTGTTTCTATTACAGGGCTCTCTGACTTGAGTGTGGTCATTTAATTGGACTTCTCAATGCTGATATGTTGTATCTTTTCTTCTTGCTATTTTTTTTGTTTGGACTCCATGGAAAGATCTGAAATACCTAAAAATGTGCAACCTGAAGTCATACTTTCTGCTTCCTTGCTTTTCTTACAGTAGAAGTAAAAATTTTTAGCCAATATGTTTTGAAGGTACATATGAAAGAGCTAACAGAGCAAGAAAAAGGGACAAAAATAGAGGTAGGCAGTTGCGAGATTGAAGGTGTAAACTTAATAATGACTAGGGTCAACCTGAATAGGTTTTTCTCTCTTCTGGAGAGAATCCATGGCCAGGAGGACCAGGTAAGAACCCAGAAGTTTTGTTTGGTGAAGTCTCTGTTTGGAGAACCTGGGAAGCAGGCTGAGAACTAGAAATGCCCACAGGGAGAAATGTAGGTTTTTTCACATGACAGACAGTACAAACCACTTGTTCAACTGAACCTTAAAAATCTCTCCACTAAGCTGATGGAACACTGGAAGACGGAACTTCCTATTTAATTTTATATAAACTAGCCTAAAAAATGACTTCAAGCTGACTAGGATTTAATTTTCAGTGCTAACCTTCAATTAATTTGTAACTTTTTTGGCACTCAGTTTGCTGGAAATGGCTGTAATTATGTTGTTTTCTGAACGGTGCATTCATTCGGGCCATAGTCTCTAAGACTATTTATACAGCTGGGAAAAAAATAATGGTATTTAGGGGGATGGGGAAATGCTAATAGGAAACATTGAAAAATTCTGAATTATCGATTTGGAAAAAGTCTTAATAACTCCCATTTGGTATTTTAAACTGAACACTTAGTTATTAATTTTAAGAGAATTTGGGATAATTTTGTTGTCTTTAACAAGAAATGCATGGTCAGCTTCCCTATGGTTGCCTTTTATGCATCTTTGAGCCTAGCACAATTACATACTTGCTGCAAAACCCCACGTTGCTCTTCTGTGTGGGGTTTTATAATGATAGTGTTGTTTCATAATTGATCTGCATGGCAGGGTCCAATTGCTGTTAGAGGAGAATTATTCAGGAATCTGAGAGGATGAGAACATACAGAGCAAATACATTAACTTTTTTTTTTTTTTTTAAATAGAAAAAATGTAATTAAAAACCTTTTCAAAGACTGCTGGTTTCATGCACAATAAACTATTTTTGCCTATTGTAAAATACCACATGTTTTCAAACTAAGCAGATTCACTTTGGGTTTTCCTCCTCACTTTCTATAAGTTTAAAAGCTACGGAGGTTTTTGGACATTTCTTTTTGTGTGTTTGGCATTAAAGGTGTTTGTATGTGTTTGTCTCCTCCTGTCTTTAAACCCAGAGGATGCTCCCTGCTGGTATTTATAGTCTCTTCTTTGCGTGTTTTCCTTGCTGAAGGCGCACTTTATGAAGATGACAAGATGTTTGGATTTCCAGCTATATATTTGACATGGGTTTAAGAGCAGTAATATAAAAAAAAAAATCCCATAGTTTAGAACCAGAGCTAATATTAAACCTTAAACTGTCATTAGGTTTTGAATTTGTAACTGTTTCCAGATTTTTAAGAAAGGGCTGGTTTTTTAGCTTTTGGGGTGACTGCTTGAATGTTTCTGTCTGTCCTTATTTCAGAAAGACCAAGTAGTGATAGCCCCAAATCCTTAGTGGAACCTCTGGGCTCCTCCTCACCTGCAGACTCTTGCTGGAAATATGTGGCCTCAGGTGGGTTTCTGACCCATCTTCCCATAGCTCTGCAGGAGTCCCAAAGGGACTTTTCAGGGTACATTTCTAATTTGTTCTGGTGGTATCTAGACAGCTGCAGTGGACTGGCACATAGTTGCCTCAGAGACCAAATAGCTTCCACAAATATCCAAGGCCACAGTAGTGTACACACATGCTGCAGCTGTCCAGACACGTTCAGGTAATCAGATGCAAGGCACAGTCTTTTTGGATCATAAGCAACAAAACTCTTTGCTGCAAGACAGAGACTAAGTCTGAGTGGGTCTAAGCAACACTTTCCAGGACAGCCTCCTTCTATTAAACTGGGAAGCCACCTCAGGAGTTGGTCTATTCCAGCTCTCTGCTCAGAGCTGGGCCACCTGGAGCAAGTTGCTCAGGGCCCTGTCCACTTGAATTTTGAGTATTTCCAAGGGTGGAGACTCCACAACCTCACTGGGCAACCTGGCCCAATGTACAATCATCGTTAGGATAAAAAAGCTTTTTCTTATGTTTAAACAATTTCCTGCGTTTTGATTTCTGCCCACTACCTCTTGTCCTGTCACTGTGCACTCATGAGAAGAGCCTGGCTCCATCTTCTTTACTCTGTCCCATCAGGTAGTTATATACACTGATGAGATTTCCCCCTGAGCATTTTTTTTCTCCGTGCTCCCTCAGTCTCTCCTCACATGAGAGATGCTCTAGTCCTCTCATCATCTCAGTGGCCCTTCACTGGACTTAGTCCAGTGTGTCCATACCTTTCTTGCTCTGGGGAGCCCTTAACTGGGCACAGCACCCAGGTGTGTCTCACCAGTTTGGAGCACTGGGGAGAGATCACCTCCCTCAAGCTACTGGTGCTGCTCTACCTAACACAGCCTGGGATACTGCTGGGTGTCAGTCAATACTCAGATGATAGACAGTGATGGATTCAGGTGGATATTGGACTTGATCGTTTCTTATTTCAGATTTAGTAGCATCAGTCAATCAATCAGAAGTTATTAATGTGAATGTGAGCAAGTTGATCTCCTAAAGAGTACAATTACTTATTTTTAATCCTTTTAAATATTTTATTTTTATTTTCTCAAGAAGTGAAATAAGTGGTGGAAAGGGAAAATAAAGTTCTGCAGGGGAAGAGGAAAGAAATTTTCCTCTTTTTGTGAGATTTCTACCTTTAGATTTATGGTGGAAGTATTACTTCCCTTGAACACAAGGGTTTTTTTTACTCTCCCTCAGTCTGGAATTTTCTGGGGTTTTGTGCGTTCACGTATTTTTGTTCAAGGGTAGAATTGGAATACAGTGATCTTGCACCGTGCTACTGATGTTCACACTGTTTCTTAAAATTACTGTTTGACTTATTCACATCATTTGTCCTCAGAAAGGAATTTCATTGTTTCTGAAACTACAATAGTTGGAATGAAAAACCCTGAAATATTATATTGGTCTGACATATACCTTTTTATGTGGGGAACATAATTACTTCTGAAAGAAACAGAAACATTTTAAGATGACTCCTGCTACATGAGTAGGTCTTAAATTTATTATCTGTTTTCCTGATTGGGGAAACTTGGTTTTGAACAGAAACTGCAACACTTGAATAAATATTTGTCACACAGGAGAGTCAAAGCGTAGCTAAAAATGCTTTTTGCACTGGGGATTGTACCGATTTCCACTTTTCTTTTTCCTGTATTGCAGCCTACTTGTCACGTTATACCAGTGGAAGGGTGACGTTGTGGGCCATTGAGCACTGATTTTTCTCGGTACCACAATTACAGAGACACCTGTGCTAAATAACATTGTGCTATTCTACTTTGAAAATTACAGGGCTCGGTCCCACTCGAAGATGCACAGATGTACATCGCCTCCCTCCCCATGCAGCCCGCTTACCTGAGCGCGCACACTCACTCACACCTCCTCTGCAAGTTAGGTCACCCCACCCCCCCCCCCCTTTCTAAGAGCTGCTACAGACCTTATAGCTCATCAGCCATAAAATCTCCTTCATTATTGTCAGATGGATTCCTTAAAGTGCTTCTGATCTTCACGGCAAGTGTATTTTCGATGACAAAAAAAAAAAGACAATTGCGCACCTCCTCTTTTTCTGCTCAGGTCTTAGTTTGACCACTTCCCTTTGCAGTTTGCCTGGTTTTGCACTGCCTGACTCTTTGCCTGTTGTTTCAGGCTGCTACTCAGATTACACATATTCTAGTTATTATTTCCATCATTTAGTATGAATTTTACAGTGATGTTGTTTTTATGCTTCCTTACCCTGCCACATGTGTTAACTATACAGAAACTGTTCTTCTTGTGGAAGAAATTATATACCGAAACTACCCAGTAAAAAACTTGTTTTATGGCACTTATAAAATTAATTCCAAAAACGCATGGTAAAGCTTGATTTTTTGACATTAATGGCTAGTTATTTAACATGTTACACTCTTGTAGTGCCTGAAAAACAGCACTTTAGATGTTCGGGTGTAGTCTTAAATTCACACCTAAGGATTCAAAAGTTTAAGGGGTTGTTGACTGAAGAGTGAGGGAACAAAGCACACAGGTTAATAACACCCAAAATGAATGGGAAGTGGAATAAATACCTGGATTTCTTAATTTAATTTTTTTATGAGCCAAATCCACTATATACTGTACTGTTTAGATGAAGCTTGTGCATCGCTAGAATATGGCAGCAAGGACATTCATAGAATCATTGACGTTGAAAAAGACCTTTAATTTCATCAAGTCCAACCATAAACCTAACACTAATGAATCCACAGCTAAACCATGGTCCTAAGCTCCACCTCTACATATCTTTTTAGTACCTCCCCATCAGCCAGGCTGTACAACCTGGCCTTCAGGAAGGAGGCAGCTCCACAGAGTTATTGCAGCACTTCTCCATCTCTCTGTCTCTTAGTCCAGTATGTAGACATGGGATGCACCGATCCTCAGCTCTGTTGCTTGTTGCTTTTTGTTACACAAGTGATCATTTTCTTTGCACTTTCCTCTTTTGCTGTCACAGTGCAACAAGACAGAGCTCACATGCTGATAATCTTCATCCATGCTAGCAACCAAAATGCCTTATAGAAATCAAAAAGAAACCCAGAGGCCTTACAGACATAAAGTAACGGGAACCATGAAACCAAACCCTTTCAGGAAATGTGTTCAAAAACCACATATTTTGGGAGCCTCTCAGAAAAGGTGACCAGTCAAATACATATAACTTACCACTTATAAATTGATAGAATCCAAGAACACATCATCATCTTACACAATTTATGATATGATATTTAGCATGGATTCTAATTATGGAGGCCTTAGTTAACTGTTCTTGTGGATATTACTGTCCCTCAGCTGTGGTGCATGGCTCTGTGACATGCTGTCAGAGTCTTGTTAGTGTGGAGTTTGGAAGATCAGAGCCTCTAGGAGAAATGCTATGATTTGTTAAATAGATCTTACCTAAGCAATTAACATTTTAAGGGGAGCATTTCAGACAGAAAAAATTATCTTTAAAAGTGCTATCAGTACTGTTTATCATATTCCTGAACCCTTAACTCCTCAGTCCGAAGGAGTTGACTAGCCTCAGAGAGAGACAGAGAGATGGAACTTAAAATGAATGTATCATAAAAATTTCTAAGGGACCTTGACATAGCTTGCAGAGATATATATGAGAGCATCTCACTGGAAATAGAGAGAAAAGGTTTTTATAGAGGTCAGAAACCCTATGTCTGGCTTTGCTGGGTGATACAGTATTCATTTTTACTTCTGTCATTGTTCCAGAACTAAATATTTCTAGTCTTAAATCTCAGACCAGCTAATTGCAGAATAAAAACCCCAAGCAACTGTTTGATGCGGTTCATTTGCGTGAAGTTGGAAAAAAAGCCAACTGAACTAGATTAGAGGACAAGTGTAATCATCAAAGTAGCTTCATAAGTGCAATTTAATATGGGTAACTCATCTCTATGTAGTATGTTTGCATTAACTACCCATGTGTATACAGGTAGAGGTTTTGTTCAGTAGATACAACATATCAATCATTTCAGTTCATGTAGGATCAAGGACTGTTCTCTGATTCCCAGACCAAATGGTACAAAGTGACTTATGTCCCCACTGATCATGGTTTTTTTCTTGCAGACTGTTCACGGCCACGTTGCATAACATCTGACCTTCTGTGGCTATACAGCATGGCTGTAGCCAGTATTCTCAGGTAAAACAGTATGAAATAATGTGTTTCAGCCCACTAAAGCAGCACTTTTATAGCCTGACCCTGAGGATAGCTGGTACATGTTTGGGGACATAAAATGAGGCCATGTGAATTGATGCCACAAAGGCTATTGAGATAGCTTTAAGGGCTCCTTAGGCTTAAAAATGCCAAAGAAGTCTTGGCTCTCCTCATCTGTGTAATAGCAGTGGTCCTACACTGAACTATAACCCAAACCTGAAAGGTTTTGACTGAAGGGAGCACTCTTAAAAGAAAGAACCTAGGGGTGGACTGGAACATGTACAGGGTAGACAAGCCTGGGAGTGGTACTGAGTCAAGGAGTTAAGGTATTTAGCACTCTAGAAGTCTTTTCAGGAAAAGGAATATTGTTAAATCTCTTCTCTGCTGTGGGTGGCCCTTTCAATTCAGGAAGTATTTTAACACTTCTATTTTTAGGTGAATTTTTTGGTACTCACAGGGGCTTTCTCTCATTCACAAAGAATCAATGTATCTTTTTATTTTCTCTGCAATGTGGTAGTTTTTTGAGATACATGCATTTTAAACAAAAGAAAACATAAATACAGGCGAGACTGTCATCAGCTTAAAGTATTGCATAAGTGGTTAAATTTAATCACAAAGAAACCACCAGCTAATGGTTTTAGTAGAATTCATAAAATCCCATAAAATCCAAAAGTTAAATTTTGTCATATAATGTGAATCAGTTATAGGAACCAGCACAGCTTCCTTTTCCCCCTGAATAAATTCTAAACAGTCCTTAGAAAATGAATTGCCAGGCTGCAAATCAGGATGACATATTTTTTGGCTATAAAACTCAAACTACTTTCAGACCACTTAGCCGAAAAAAAAAAAAAAGAAAAAAAAAAAGAGAGAAAAAAGAAAGGCAGCAACTTTGTTGTTACTGTGTTACTGTCAATAGTATTGGATGCTTGGTTGTGGCTCCATTTTAGCAGTTTGACCTTGTTTAGATCAACCTGAATCAAATCGACAGACCTCCCTTGCAATTTCCCCACCCCATCATAGAAAGCGCATACCCTGCATGAGTGTATCCAGCTGGAGATGTGCCAATAGAAGTAATTATGTGATGAAACTATTTAACTTTGACTAAAATACTCTCACCAGGTTCTTTCAAACCGTGTGTCTTATATCTTGTTGAAGCAATTTTATATCATGCCTTTAAAGTACAGTAATGGCCACTTGCATTGACAGAATCCTCGTAAAAGAAGAAGACCGAGACCTTGCTCATGAAGTGCTTATTGATTTTTTGAGTTCCTGCTAGAGTTGCCAAAGATACAACACTGTTGTTAGGGAGAGAAGATACTTTGGCCTTCAATATCACAGGAGGGTTCCTGTGTAAGCACAGGCGTCAATGGATTTCAGTGATAAATAATGCATTTTGGTGATAACTGCCCATATTATTTTGTCAGTTTTGTATGACTCAGCATTTGGTCTTGCCAAGCATTTCTTTAATGTCACCACTGGCTGCTGAAGGTTGAGCTAATTGTTAGTGCTATTTATACTGTAACGGTCCATTTGCATTGTGACAAAACCCTAAAGTCTCAGTTTATCTTAGACAATGGTTAGTTTTGATCGGTAGGAAAACTAAAGGCACGACTAACGTTACTCACTGAGGTATTTCCCAAAGTAAGGGATTGTGAACGAGAGCTACATACCGTACTCTGTATATGTACGTAGCAAAAGAGTCTAGTGTTTTATCTACAGTATTCAGACAACAGGCCTGGGAGCTGCCCTGTGCCAGTGCATGAGGCATGAAAGCCATTTGCACGAGTCTCTGTTACAGGTGGAAGTGGAAAACAGAGAACATCATCCCAAAGGGCACTGCTGCTTCTGCCTGATGCAGCCAGCCAGGTAATAGGAAGAGTGGGCACAGCCTTTGTGCTGTTCAGATGAGCTGGCATTAAAAGGAGAGTTAACCTCTGCTTGTTTTGGGTGCGTGTGTAGATTTGTTTTCCCAGAGAAGGGATGCGCAGGTTTGCAGTGGTGGATCTGAGTTCTTTTCTGCTCCTGGGGCAGCTCTAGTTACTGCCTACTACTTGGGACAAATTGTGTGTGAAAAGTCTTTGGTCTTGTGTGTCTGAAAGGCTGGTTATTTTTCCAGCTGTCTTTGGTGGTGGAACCCATGCCCACAAACCTTGTCTCATTTGTGTCCTTAGGCCATTGCAGCAATATGTCACAATTACCAGTAATATGGTCATGCTAACTGGTGAGAAACTTAGCCCAAGCATTTGAGGAAATATTTACAGAGCTGGATCATTAACACTGTAAATCCAAATGGTATCCTCTAAAAGCATAAACTTTTACTTGTACGCATTACAGTTAAATCTAAATGGATTGTGCTTTTGTGACTATCACATTATTGTAGCCAATAGATAATTATTATTTATCAGTAGTGGGGGGAAAAAAAGGGATGTCTGGGAAAATTATAGCTATGATAATTAGTTTTTGATGACATTAACCAATTAATATAATTTTATGTTTTCCATTTTGAGATTTAAGCAAGGTTGCTTTTATTTTAATTTCTATTCCAGTGTTTGAGTCAGTTTAGTCCTTCTGCAAGGGTTGATATTGAGTGCCCTGGAGGGTGCCATCATCACCAGGCAACAGGGGAGACAATGCTGAAAAGAAATTGCACAACATAATTTCCCTCCACCTTCCCCAAATGTGTCCTTGTTCCAAATGACACAAATCAACTTTAAGCTCTATTGCCCCCTTCATTTCCACCCTGAGGAGCCTAGGGGGAGGGAAAAAAACCCAACAAAAACCCTAAGAAGGGATTATACTGGAAGAATATTGCTCACCTGTATCCCTGACTACACAGATGTCTCTCTTTATTGGCTTGAATACAGCAGAGCTTGAACAGTGGAAAAGTGGGAAGAACTAATCTCTCCTCTTCCCACCTCATCTCCAGGTCTGCAGCATTATGGTTGTGTTGCACTAGCGTGCAACATTGGCTTACTCCCAGGGAAGGATTAAGATTGTGGCCACCAGATGTCCAGGCAGGCAAAATGAGTTTTTTAAAACTGCCTTCTTTGGGTTCAGTCGTTTTCCTCAGGTCTGAAGAAAAAATTGTTTTACCTTCACCTAAGACCACTCTGAACTGTAAATGTATTTATAGACACAGCTTTACTGGGGGGTCCATAAACCTCAGTGTCCTGTTTCAAATGGTGCCCAGTAGCACATGTCTAGGGAAAGAAGGTAGCGTGAAGCAAGCGTATTATGGACCTTCCTCGGTGTACCCTCTCAGCATCTGGAAACCTGCCTTAGCAATGTACAGAATTGATGTTAGTTCTGTCTTAGAAGACTGAACTTGGTAGCTCTATTAGCAGCCACCGATAAGATTTTTTTTTTTTCCATTAATTTCTCCCGTTGCTTTTTTAACCTTTTAAATATTAGCATTCATTGAGTTATGCAGTGAGGAGTTCTGCAGTTTATTTACACACTGCATGAACCATAGCCTTTTGGGGTTTTTTTTGATCAAACAGTTGCAAATTTCATCTGATATCTTCTGGATCTTTGTTAAAGAGGAAGCAAGCAGCTGTCTCCTTCATGCTTTGATGGTGCCTTCATGCCACTCACAGTTTTAGAAACCTCCACCACATCCCACATTAATCAGCCTGTTATCATACTGAAGGGCCACAACCAAGGGAACAGTGCACAGAGAGAACTGGAGCTTTGAAGGCACTGTTATAGACATGTCTATGTCTGTGTCCATCCAGACTAGGTCTCCTCCACTCCCTTTTCCTTTATGCCTAGGACCACCTTACCACAGGACCACAGGAAGGCCAGTGCAAATCAGAAAGCAGTTACACAGCACTCTCAAGAAGACAGATTTTTGTTACCGTGGGGGTTTTTGTTGGTTTATGTTTTTTGCTCTCCTGTGTAGAGCAAGTGTGGGGAATATTTTGAAGGGTGTTTGCCCATTTTGTTGGGTTTTGGACTGTGTGCGTTGTGTAACTCACTAACATA
>WTSP01010718.1:16599-34477 GCA_025331215.1 Actenoides lindsayi | reverse complement strand
GTTGGTTTTTTTTTCATTTTTTTTTAAATTATTATTATTTTTGTTGGTTGTTTTGTTTTGTTTTAAGGCAGAGAAAGAATTATCTGCTTATGTATGAGAAGCAGTAACTAATTATACACTGGGTTTTATTTCCTTTGAGGCTTAATGTTAAAGGCATATAATGTTGAAAAATCAGTATGAATTAGTTTACAAAAAAGTTTCTGAAATATCTCAAAAGACATGGACCTTTGTCATCATTTAACAAGAAGAGCATCTTTTCCTCCAGACTTAACCCCACTTTATTAATGCTTTTCTACAACAGGTCTTATTTTCTTCACTGAGAGAACACATACTGTTAAGAAGTTTACAGTAATAAGATAGTGGCAGTAGGTGACACAGAACACAGGGATGGTAAGGAAAACTGGATGTGTGTTGTTTATTGTGATTTTAATACTGCTTTCCCTTGTCTCAAAAGACTTGTTTCTTCTTATTTTCCATGTTTAAACGGCATAAGGCAGAAGTGATCTTTATTGGCACTTACATTTGCCATTTGCCAACAGTCTCTGAAAGTGTGCCTCATAAGCAAAACTATAAACAGATTTACTTCTGACAGGGAAGAGTATTTTGGCCCATTTTACTGTCTTTGGAATGCCTGGAAAGTTTTAAATTAATGACAACAAATGCAAGAGAAAAGGAATCAAAGAGCAATCTATTCCCATAGAAAGAGACCTATTTCCCCTCACCTTTCTATGTTTTCTATCTGCTTTGGCTGAGGAAACATTTAAAAATGTTTATAAGCACCAAGAATTTCCCTGTTCTACTGTTAGATCACTAGGAGTGTATACACTGTGGAATAGGGCGAAGGGGTGGCAATGACCTTTTAAAAGAAATCCTTTGTTCTGTGTAAATCACCTTGCACAACAGAAAAGCAAAAGACTGAGTAAATATTTTTTTGAAATTACAAAGTGCAGTAACACAATGAAAGGATAAATCCTACACTGCTCATGGTCAGGAGAAGTGTTCTTTTTGAGACGCATGTCCAGCTGAGTGCCCATGGTGTGCAGATGTGTCATCTTGTTTGAGGGAGAAAAGGATGTTCTGGCTGCGTGTTTTAATATACTGGAATGATTCTTTTTTTAAGCTGTATGATCTGATGATTCTTTGTGGGTTTTTTTCTTAGCTGCTAAAGACTTTTGACTGAATGCATGCTGCACTACTTAGTGCATTAATACCAAATATTAAGATAAAACCAAAGCAAAACAAAACAAAAAACCCCAAACAGGTAAAAATCTCAATCTTAGTGAAAGGACTGAAAGTCCTCCATGAAGTCCTACATGGCAGAGCTGTTTTCTGTGTAGCCATGTCTCTAGAAACACGCTGGTGCAGCCCTTTCTGAATCTCTCGTGTGTCTGAATACTATTAACTGGGAATTTTTCTTCACTGCTCTATGTATGCTAAAACTTTTCAGTGTCAGTAATTAAACTTGCAGTACAATCATGGGTCATATTATGCTATATTATCCTTTTAACTTTATTGTGATTGATTTGTGTCAACTTTAACTATACTCACTAGGAAGTCAATAAATAAGGATCAATGTTTTTTTATTTCTCCTGGTTCTTTATTAGAAAGAATAGATTGGTTAAATAACACAAGTAATAGTGATGACATGGCTTCCCTCAACACTATCTACTCTGAAACAGGTGAAACATTTTTCAAACTTATGTTAGGACAACCATGCTTGTGTTTTCTTATGATTTGCTGTTTCTCTATCATCATCGCTTTAAACACCCAAAACTTAAAGAAACATAAAACACAGATGTTCTCTCTACATAAAACTGACCACTGCGTTGTACTGAGGACCTCTTGCTAGTAAGATGAACCTCTAGTACCACATGTACTTTATGTACTTCACATATGAGGGAGCTATTGCTCTCATTGAATGGGAATTGTGCTTCTGGGAAGTAGGGATGTACCCCAACAAGCAAGCATGCTTGAAGTCTTGAGTATCTCCTAATGGCTGGATTGAGAGACAAAAAATGCAGCTAATGCCTTCCTCTGAAACAGATAAAACTGACCCTATCAACTGACCACCTGTAAAATGACAGTATTGGTTTTGTTTGCTTGTCATCTTCATGCTGGCTTTTTAGTGACTAAAGAAATCTGTGATAGTCATGGTCTCTCTTGACTGTGTTCCACCTTAACAGGCTTGCAATATAAAGGCTTCTGCAATAGGAAAAAATAGACAAGAAATAACTGAAAGCAAAATCTGGAGCTGCATTGATTTACCAAAACTGCCAATGTTGCATACGTTGTAGACAATTTAGAATCACAGCCCTCATTCTATAGGCGGGTCTCATTGCCGGTACTGTACTCACACCCAGCTGCTGAGCTCACATCGACAGCAGTGTAAGATCTCTGCATCTAAGCAGAAAAGCATACTGAAGCTCAGATCCATCAAGCAGTTCTGAGAGTAAGATTTTATCCCCACGGTGTATGTATAGTAAAATACTAATGCAAAATTCACTAGGAAGTAGGTCGAAGTGTCAGAGCAGTTATTATCAGTAACCTGTTTCTCATAAAAACATAGTGAAGAAAAAACCATCTTGTTCCTAAGATTTATAGCAACTTGACTCCATATGACAGGTGATTGAAAGCTTCCCTGCCATGCATATTACACTTTGGGTGGTGACCCCTCAGTATATATCTCCATTTAAGTCCTTCAGCACTGTGCTGAATGGAAGCGGAGTGGCCAGATGCTGTAAGCTTCCATTTTTATGAAAATCTTTCATCCGGACATTTAGCACAAAGTGCATTCATAAGATTACTTGAGTGCCCTGTCCTTGAACATGAATCTGAGCATTGAAAAGGATCAAAAATCAAGTCTCTGTGAAGAAAAGCTAGTACATTCACAAGGCACAGTCTTAGTGTGTTCCGAGGAGTGGGAGTCGATCTCTTTGCCACGCTGCATTCATTCAGAATTTGGAGTTCTGACATACAAACTAAGCAGCTTTCTGAAGTAGCTTGTATCTGTTTGCCAATGGGGTTATAACCTATGTTTACATAGGTTATAAATCCTTTTCAGGAATTGTATAGAGGCGTCTTGCTTTGCTTTTCTAAGCTGTTTGTTTTTGCTGTTACTTTATTTAGTATTTCATGTGTCCAGAATGCTACTGGACACCATGTATGTCCCTGGTGTAGCTTCTGTTCAGCTGCATCAGGTACGTGTGCTATAAAATACAAAGGTCTCAGATAACACAAGGGGCTTCGCAGAACCCCTATCCCATGATAACTTTACAGCATACGTAGGTGTTCGTGTCATTTTCAGTGCAGGGTCTCAGCTTTGAACGTGTTTGTCTGGAGCACAAGCAGCAGCCATTCTGATGGTAATTGCTGCTGCAGAGGCTCTGCCCTCACCCCGAGCATCTCCTGTCCGCGGAGGCAGGGTTGGCAGATCGCTTGTCTCGCATCTCTGCGCTGCTCGCTCTGGCTCCCCAGCTGCTGTGTCTGTGTTTCCTCTTCACATGTCATCCATCACTCAGGTCCCAGTACACCTTCTCCATGGTTTCTGATGCAAAGGTAATCCCATCTGAAATTAGGTCTGTGATTTTCTTTTGCTCTTTTATTGTGCATAATCTTTTCCTTTTTTTTTTTCTTCTTCTTTTTTTTTTTTTTTTTTTTCCACCCCACTTGAATCCTCCTAGGAGGTTTCTCCTGGGAATACTGCATCTGAAATCTTGATTCTGCACAAGTCAAACTGCTGGACTTGATGTTGGCACAACCAGAGCTCTTGATCTGGACACCTCTGTTTGAAAAAATGCTCTCCTGTTGCCTGTGTGACAGCCAGGGAGCCCTCTCTAGCATATGCCACCTCAGCCTCCATTACTGGTAGAGTTTGAATCCTGGTCCAAACTTTGTGGGCTCATGTTTAATCTGTAAGGTTTGTAAAAAGTTTCCAAGGTTTATTAAAAAGCCTTCTGAGTTAATTCTTCATTCTGCCTTTGTATGGTCAGCTTATGAGACTTGGGCATACCTGAACTCAGCAAATCAAGGATGTTCTTAATCGAGGCATAAAAATGCAAGACCCAAATCTTAGAGCAACAAAATTACTGCTTTTAAAACCTTAATCTATTTTACTTCTATTATTGAAGCAAAACTGTAAAGACACAATATAGATTAATTCTATGACTTTTGTAGTCACAATTTTATGATAAGTTTTTATATTTTATTAGATAAGGAAGTGATTTAAATTCTGTGGGCCTCATCTTGCAGCTTTCATTCAGGTAGGTCTCCTTTTGACAGTCTCTGCTGTTGAGTAAAATCTGCAGAACTGAGCTTTTGTTGAAACAAATATACATTCCTCATTTTTACTTCTTGTCTGATGTATTTTAAAATAAAAAGTTGAGCCAAGCAGCCAAATGAAGATTACAACAATGTTTTGGGTAATATGATAATTCCAATTCAGTCTTCCCTTGTGAGGCTTTGGGAGTGGAATAGTTCTGGCTAATTCTCTAGACTGCAGTATATAAATTTTATCCTGTTCTCATTGTCTGGGGTTCTTTCATTACTGTTGTTCTTTGGTCTAATTGTGGCCAATAAGCTGGTCATCAGTTCCACTTCATTACCTAGCGAGCTGAATCTGATGAGATACTTGGGAGCCACACATGTCCTGCTTGGTAGTGTATGATCATTTTTAAAATTTTTAAAATACTTTTTACTTGATGCTTGGAAAAGGTGGACTAAAGGAAAAAAAAACCAACCGTGTGACTCATAAAGGGAACAAGTTTATTTTTCTGAGCTATGTAAATGCATAAGAACTGGTAATGCATTTTAAAAGTTATTTCTAGTGTGAGAAGAAAACAAATAAAAGGATATGGAGGAGGCAAGCTCTTCTGTAAGAGGTGAGCGGTTAATTGCTGAAGTGCTTTTGATAATATACCCAGCATATTTCATATGTTCTTTATCACTTAGCATTATTAGGTATGAATATAGGTTTGGGCAAACGTATGTCTTTTTTTGCCCTAGACCACAATCATTATTCTGGAAACTTCACTCTATTAAACATCTTTGCACACTGTTTTTTATTTTCTACTGTCCTGGAAGTGTCTGCACTAACATGACAGGAAGGTTGTGGATTTGTCTAATTCCTTCCTAGCCCATTTAAACTTTCGGGCCTCATCTGCATCCCACAGGAAGGAGTTCCACAGGTGGTCATGCACACAGGGGACAGTGCACATCTATGCTTGTCTTTCTCTCCTTCTTGGTTATTTCTGTACACACCTCTTCCTTCTTCTAGGAGGAGAAACAGTGAGCTGTCATTCCCTGATTCTTCTTGTTATCTTTCTTTTCTGTTTCTTTTATATACTCCTGATGTGGGATGACCGTAGCCTGCAGGTAATGTTCAAAATGTGGGTGCATAATGGGTATATCATCATGATGCTGTTTTCAGTTTTGTTGTATGATGGACATTGAGCATTGAGATGGTGTTTTCCACAGACTCTGCAGTGGGTTCAACACCATTGTTTTCCCCACAGAGATAAGAATTTGTGCTTAGCAGCATTATCATCTGCTATTTGGATGTCCTGTCACTTGGTGCTGTGAGATCAAATGGAAAGTTGACACTTTGGTATCGTATTTAGATATTTTTAGTATCTGTTATAATTCAAATTCCTTCCCACTATTTTTGTTGTCTGCTGGCACAAATCATCAACACCACCAGGAATGGATGCAGTGAATCACTGGAATATGGGATCTTTTGAGTTCATTTTCTCCCAGCCCATCTTCACATTCTTTTTATTTCTCTACTGATGCCCATTCACTAACCAGAGACTCATGAGTCCATTTCAGATCTTCTGTTGCAAACTCCTTATTTCCTTTGCTCTACTTTTAAGGAAATTGAAATGCACATTCAAATGTATTAAGTGTTTTAAACTCACTCTTAAGTTTTATATGCTGGGGGGGTTTCTCCTTCTGAAAGCAGAAGATTGAAGCTGTTGTTCATGGCTTCAGGCAAAGACTTTGGCCAAAATCCTGATTTTTTTGGTCCTCAAAAAGGACCACTTTTTATTTTTAATTTAGAACCTATAATTTATTT
This sequence comes from Actenoides lindsayi, assembly GCA_025331215.1. Lineage (NCBI taxonomy): Eukaryota > Metazoa > Chordata > Aves > Coraciiformes > Alcedinidae > Actenoides > Actenoides lindsayi. The sequence goes on along the minus strand of WTSP01010718.1, from coordinate 28,407 downwards.
TCATGATCTATCACAAAGGTGAGCAGCAGTATGAGTTTTGAAAAAATAAAGGTATTGTTACTTGAGGCAAATGCTTACTAATGTTAATTTTGTTTTCATTTAATGAACTGTTTTGATTATAATATGTTGGCTATCTTAAAAAAAAAAGTCTCCAGAGTTTATGGAGCATTTTTTACTCCATGTATTTTTAGTGTCTTCATTGCTGCAAAGGTACAGGACTCTAAGTTCTGAATTTCAAGTGTTTTGTAATGTGCTGTTAATAACAATGGAAACTATTTTTCATTCTGCTGCTTGCTATTATAATTTTTTTTTATGCTTATAGATTGGCAGGTAAAGGGGTCTCTTTGTATCCTTTTCCCATCAAGTTTCACCTATTTTATTCTTAAAATTATATTAATGTTTATCATTTTCTATTTAAAAAACTAGATTGTTGTTTTTTTCAAAGCAGGAGAGAATTACTGCATTTATATTTTTCCCAGAGTCAATGAAAAATTTCCTGTAAGAAAGAAATGATTTGTCTAGGGGAAAAAAATCTTGCTAAGCAAAATTCAACACCTCTCTTTCCTCTACTAGGTGTGCTGTATTAAACTGCACGTTGAAGGCTTTTTCGGCTAATTTCTGTTATTTTTCATCCTATAGAAAGACTTACATCTTACAGCATTCACCCAGAGTTTATAGGAATGCTGAGTTGTCATGCAGGAGTTTTACCTCACACCAGGGAGATATTAGTTGATAACAACTACCTTGTTTAGATTTATTGCTTTAGCATATTTCATGCTAAAAATATTTTTTTACCATCTGCTAAGATTAGCACTCTAGTGGTAATAAATTTACTTACCCTGTTACTGTGGTGTAGTTTGGAACAGCCTTACACTTTATTCAGCCTAATTGAAAATAGGATAAGATAAATGATGTACTTTGAATTTCTCTCTCAGATGTACCACTGTTCATTACTTCAACAAGGGATGAGCACATCTGATTGTAATTTCAATTGTTAAGTAAAACAAAAGTTTCCATGGTGAAAATATGGTACCAACAGCTGTAATTGTCTACGGGTTACTTGTGAAAATCTCAATATTGTTTTAGTAATAAATGTGTAGTTGTTTTTCATTTACACACTTGTTTATCCTCAAACCCTAATGGAAAAGGGATGAACTCCCAAAACATGCTCAGGAATGCATGAGCTAAATGGAATACAATATCTGAGCTTAAAATATCTACGCTTAAAGAAATATTTCCATATTAAAACAAAGGGTATTTCAATAGTGATTATTGTTGCAAAAGAATCCACCCAACTAGACAACAGTTTGTGCCACCACTTTATTAATTTTGATTGGATTAGGCAGTCTTTATAATAAAGTACATTTTGGTTTTGCTTCCAGACTCTCACAGGAGATGCACAGTACTGACATCTCTGACATTTGCTTGCAAATTCTTCAAACAGCAGCATCTTTGTAAAAGGTATTTTTTCCTTAATGTTCTATTAAAATAAAACCTACATAGTAAAGTACTAAATAAAACTCTGTGACTTAAAGATTCTGACTACCTGATACAAGGCAAATGGTACAGGAGGAAACAAGAGCAGGTATAAGCCATTCTATCTGCCTGGTATTTCTGCCAATTTAATTTGTGGTCTCATAATTTCACTTTTGTAAGTTTATAACTATTTCTGTGTTGTGTTCCATGGCCAGACCGTGATGCCTTCCTTTATGGCATGTGAAACTATAGGCTGTAAATTATATTCTTTGCTTCAGAGTTTGCTGTGAGTTTAGGATAAACAAGTGTATACATTAGTACACAAAATATTTACAATAGGAGATACTGACTTTGCAATGAAAATAAGTCAAAACTAGGGAGAAATTATGTAAAGTTAGGTCTCCTTTTTTAGATTCCGCTGTGATTTTTGTGTTGATGTCTGCTTTTAACATTTGTGGAACATAACGCCATATCCTATTTCATTCATTCATTAAATTAATTCCATTGACTTGCTTATATGAGTAAGGTCAGCAAGTCTCTATCCATAAGTAATCCACAAATCTGTTTTTTTCTTTCAAAGTATTATAATATTTTCAGGATTATGCAGAAGTGGAAGAAGTATGTCTGGGATATTCTTGTTTGGAACATAGTTACTTGCAAAGCCTTTTTTGTCCTTTGAGTAAAGTCATAGCTGGTCTTGAAGAAATATGTAGCTGTGTAGAATTTTCATCTCTTATTTCACAATAAATGCTTTGCCTGATGAGCAAGTTCTGATTGTGCTTACTCTCACTCAGGGAGAACTCCCTTTGGCTTCAGTTGGTATTTTGCCCAAGACGAGACCACTCATCTGCAGTCTCTCAGCCCTGGCTGGTATTTTTGCAGCTGAGTTTTAAACCCCTGAAAACAGGGGTTTGTAATGGAAGTGCTGACACCACCTTAACGAGAGGCTTGTGAATGGCTGTGCTTTAATACTGTACGGTGCCACTGTTACCGTGTTGCTGTTATCCATTTCTAGTGTCTGTTGCAGAAATTGGTATTGTATCTAAAACAATTGCTGTTATTAACAGGTTAAGCTGCTGGGATGTTAAAATAAAGGCTGCCCAGCTTTAGTGCATTTTGTTGTAATCATCTCCCAGATGCCTTGTCGGAAATCAATTCAAGTTCAAAACTGGCTAGAACTGGGAGGTCAAGGCTTCTGCAGACTAAATATTTTATCTTCTGCTCATGTCTGGAGCTTTTAAAGATGTGTATTGGGGGTTCTTTTCTCATATCCCTTCTGGACAAAGATGATTGGCTTTGCCATTTTGCCCAGATTAGGACAAGGTTAAAATCAATTATAATCAATTATTAAGAGTCTTCTGTGGCTGCAAAGCTTAAAAGGGGATTTTAAAAGTTGCTCAGTTCTGAAACAAGCATATCTAAGTTGCTAGTGTAGATGTCATTATTCTAGGTTGTCAGATGTAAATCTTACCTGCACCAGTAATAAATACACAAAACTCCTTCATCATCTCTTTGTCCTGGATGTTTAGGAACAAACAGTAATACCTAAAATAAAGAAGCTGGAGGTGTAGGGAGGATGGTTGCATTACGTTAAAAAAATATAGTTGTCATTTCCATGTAGGTAAATGAGAGGGACCTCTTTATAATTTGGTGAAGCCAGGTGATTTTTCCTCAAAGCTGTATTCAGCTTACTCCATTTTTCAGAACTCAAATGCCAATTTTCTATTATTTTTGGGGACTCCAGGCTTTTGTCTTAAAATACAACAGTATTTATGTATTATAATTCACTCTGCCTGATGTGCTTGAATATACAAGATCGTTGCCTCTCCCTGGGAATGCATCAGTCATTTTGTTTGAAATAACTTTTGATGTTAGCTACCATTTTCCCTCTAGAAATCACATTCAGCATTATTCTCACAGCTTTTGAATGAATGAGTGAACATGACTCTTTGTCCCTCATCACCATTGTTTTGGTGCTTTTGAACATAGTATTTATAATTTCAATTTACATTTGCATTTAGGAAAATTAAGAATTAAGAATTGGAGCCTGAATTTTGGGGGAAGACAGGGCCTCTTGTAAAGTCAAGGAGGGAGGAAGGATGCTGTGATGAAAGTAAGGTGGCTTTTCCTGTTTAATTCTTAATTCTTCTTAAGAGTGAAGAATCAGGGTCATGCTAGTCTGCTCAGTAGCCTCGGTTGCCTATTTTTAATATTGGGATCATTTTGCTCCCTTTTATTTTAAGGATTGAGGTATATGACTGTGCATGTCATACAGTACAGTAAGGTAGTACAGAAGTAAGCCTGATGTATAGGAGCCAGACAGCTTGATGTGTTATGTCATGACTCAGTTTAGCCTTGCTTGTCGTGTCTGAATCCATAGGGGCAGTGAACATCAGAGCTGAATTTGGATACTGGGAGACTTTGGTTATGAGCTGCTTACTAGACCAGCAGAACTGACTGGGATTTGTAAGACAGACTGGGATCTTCAAAACATGAATCTTTAAAATTTTTTTTGAGCTTCAAACATTTTCTCTGTTACTTTGCTTTTCTTTGGCATCTGCATCTCATGCTGAGAGACAAGGCATGGTTTGTAGGTAGACTTGTTGAAAAACTTCAGCAAAGGATGTTCTTGCATAGCTTATGTTGTGAGGTCTCAGGAGGGCTTTGGTTCTTACGGAATTTCCAGATTGCTGCCAGAAGCAAAGTTGACCTGATTCTCCTCTCTGTGTGTTTAGAAAAATACCATATATTTCAGTTGTCATTGGTGCATGTGTGCCTAATTCTGAAATATTTTAAGAGGATTCGGAGTCTGGCAAAAAGATCAGCTTCAATGATGAAACTAGATTAGCCACTTGCTGGCATGAGATGCACTACTTCAGATTTTGAAACGGTTTTTGAGATTCATAATATGGGAAAAATACCAAATAACTGTAGGTTTATAAAAGTACTCAGACATGTTAAAATTTGTAAATATTTTCATGAACATTGAAATTGATACGTATTTCCTTTAAGACGTCATTTTCATAGTGATACTATAGTCATACTCATTTTCCCAAGGATTTTGTAGTGAGCGTGAAACTTGGCAAATACGTGTAGGGACATCGTCCTGAAAAATAGGTATCTAGTGAGCACCAAGAAAAGCAGAATAAATTAGTGTTGATTTTCTTTCTCCGTACTGCATCTCCACATGAAACTACTGAGTGTTTCACATGTTTTAAAGAAAAGTTTAACTTTTCTGTGTATATGACATTCAGAGTACCTTCTCATCCAACAGCATCTTGTTACCCACCTCCAAGTATTTATATGCTTGTTATAAAAATAGACTACCTGTTTCTCAAACTATTATTAAAAAAAAAAATCACATAGCTAAAATATTTCTATGCACACTTAAGGCCAGAAAACAAATGTTTTTAACTGTAACTGAAGGATGTGAATATCCATTAACAGAATGATACCTGATCATTATAATAACTCTGTTCTTTTTCTACTCCTTTTCTGTACAAACTTCTGAATCCAAAGTTAGAGTTAAAGCATCACTTCTGCAGGTGATAAGGGAAGAAGCTGCATTCTGGAAAGCCACGCAAAGGGTAGTTTGTAGCCTTGCTAAAGGTACAAAAAACACAGGTGGAGAGAGGAAGGGGAACCTTTTCTTCCAACATGCTCTCTTTGTCCCCTTCAACGTAGGTGAAGGGTTGATTCTCTGTCCTGTCTTGAGAAGAATGTGCTGCCACTGTGTGATAGAAGATCATTGTTCAGTTCAGAGATTCACTTATAGTGAAATGATGTGCATCATGGGCCTTTGGTCCAAACACCATGCACCTTGTGATTCCATAAATGGTGCAAAAAGCTTGTCAATAAAGCATTTGAGAACAAGCGATACCGAACTCATTCTCTTGGAGTGGCCCGCATTAATTTTAAAGGGGTGTGTGAAAGACTTGAAATTTTGGAAGTTTTATCTTAATAAATTTATATTTTGATTTATAAGACTGCAAAAAGCCTTACAATAGGAGAGTTTACCTACTAATGATATTTGCAAAAGCCAGTTACTAATAACTTATAAAGTGAATCAGGCTTATTTTTTATCCCAGTAATTTATTTCACATACAGGATTATATCCCTTCTCAATTTCATTTTCTCTTGATAAGACAAGAAATATAAAATACAATTTGCAGTAAGTCAACACCTGGCTGTGCAACAGCTATGTGCTAAGATGCATCAACAGGCCCTTTACTTTCAGGGAACACCGCTAAACCTGACGCATTTTGGTGGCCTTTTGGTGGCCTTCTGGACTGGTAGTACTTAGGAAAGAAGAGGTACATAAAGAAAGAATGTTCTTGGCTAGTATTTGAAAGTACAATGTTTTTATTGGAGGCAGGAACCCCATTTCCTTTTCCTTGGGAGGTTCAGGGGAACCTATCGTTTGTCTAATGAGAGACATGGCACTGTATGCCTGAATAGTTCAGAGAGAGATGAAAAGTTCCTATTTATCCTGTGCAGTGGAAATACAAGTCTGGAGACCGCATGAATTTCTAATTTCAATGTGCTTTTCTTTCAGTTATTTAGATGGATAGGGGCATCAAGCCAGAGTTTCCCCAACAACAACAAAGGTCTTATACTGTCCAAACAGACCGCATTCCTGAACCCACTGCTCATGCCACCTAAAAAGGTTTAAAGATTCAGCATGGTCTGTTTAAACAGAATAGCTATGTTACTCGTTTCAACCTTGCACATAGGCACCAATGTTTATATTGTTGAAGGTGAGTTTTAAAGAGAGCAGAAAATGTTGGTGGAAAGCTTAGGCCCTGCACTTACTGAGAAAAGGAAGGATGTTTACCATAGTAGGGGCTGAGAAAATGAATGACATTCCTTATCATAGCATTTAGAAATGCCACAGTTAGGAAACACATTTTCTCTCAGTTTCCCTTCTCTTTCATCCTTTTACACTTCATTGATCACTGCTGATTTTGTTATTAAGCACAATGCTGTACACACTCATTAACAAGTCCAAGCCAAGCTTGACTGCTTTTACTGAGGACCCAAACCAGAATGCTGGGAGAAGTTCATGAACTCTCCAAGCAAGTAAGGAGCCAACTGCAGGAAACCTGGAACTGAAACTCTGTGCTATTTTTTGCCATGAAACTAGGTATTTTATAGCAGAGAATTAATGGATGGAACTCCAGCAATTGTGATTTGTGTGGATTTTGCAAAATGCTCAGAAAGAACTGCTGCAAAGCCTTTGTAATCACAGATAACATTCCTTGGCCTTTCATTCTGGCACTCTGAGATTTACTTCTGAGTCAGACTTGCAGCCCTGCATGAGCTGGGGCTGAGCTTCTGCAGAGAGAGGAGTTCTTGCAGGTGGGAGTTTCCCACCTGCTTGATGCTTGGAGGGGAACTGAAGGGTTTGATCAGGGTCAGTTTTTTGCTAGAACGCTGTACAAGTGGACAATGGAAAATGTCCTAGAATAGCAGCTTGGCTGTAAACCGTAAGAGAAACTTTATAGGTCTCTTTATGGGGAAATAGAGTGTTTTTCTTAGTTTTCCTTACACAAAAATTCTTAAAAGCTTAAACCTAAAATCTGTGTTGTTTCCACCCCCTCTCATGTGTGCCTACCTGTTTATTATTACAGGGTTACTCATGCATGCTGCCCTGTTGGCACTGAATGTTTAGTATAGACAAAAAGGAGCTAAGTCTTTTTTTTTCTTTAGGAAAATAACTCTGACTTTATAGAGATTTGCATAGATTTTGTAAATACATGTTAGATTAAGAAGATATATTATCATTCCACTTGCTTAGATTTTGACCCTGTGAAGTTTAACACAAGAATACTTCATGAACTATTTAATGTGTTTTCTGTAAAAATACTTCTAATGAATGTTGGGATTCAGTAAGAGTAGAACTCTTAGAGTACAACTCTTTTAAAACCTAGTATTAGTGTAATAATTTGCATTTACATGGTGTTTCATAATAGCAAACTTCGAAGTATGGTATTAAGGGGTCTCACAGCATGCAAGATAGGTAGTAGGATAAGGTACAGAGTACCAGAGCAAGTGATGAAATAAACAGTGACCAATACCTACTGGACTTTTTTTTTTTTTTTTAATATTTCTGGTTTCAGTCCTGTGGAAATTATGAAATAGGTATAGAAAGAAAGGTGATGGAAGACAAAGGGAAGAAAGGCCATTGATGGTATCAGGATTGAAATGGAGGAAATAGTCACTACTCTGTGTACCTGGTCCCAGAGAATCAAAAAGTAGCAGAGACAGAGCAGCCTTTCTGAAATGACAGCCTGTCCTCCTCTCTCGTAGGATTTACATCTGTTTGTCTCACACATCACTCTCATGTGTAGTCACTTTCCTTTCCCTGGCTGAGTTCTTACCTTTATATTTTCATAGTCATTACACTTCTGTGTCCTTTAGCCTTCCCTTCCCCAGACATTTACACAGATTGTTTTATTTTGGATTGTAGGATTGAGAAGCACAGCTCAGTTGTGCTTGCTCATTGGTTTTGTGTAGGGGCCAGCAAGGGCCTGGATTAGCCCAGCACAAAGTCCCAGAGGAACTCCACGCCAAGGGAGTAGTGGTGATACAGGCTCTTTTGCACCCAGAGAATGCTCTGTCTAAACATCACTGCATGGGGAGGATGAAGCTTTGCTTGGATTTTCCCTTTCCCCTCTTAGAGTAGTTTGAAAAAGGGTGCAGGGATTTTCGTTGCAAATGATGACTTTCAAGAAACAAAAGATGTGAACAAAGATGGCAGTGTTTCCATACAGATTTCTCACAACCTAGTCCAAGTCTAGACAACAAACTCTATGTCCACATCACAATACCAGCTTTTCCTGTCTGCAGTTCTATTGCTTCCTTCCCCCAAAGTACTTTTGTGACACGTTAAACTCAGAGCGATATCAAGGATTTAGTTTTAAAGGTATTTTGGTATCTGCAAATGTAGATAGTTGTGTGTTAGGTTTTAAAAAATGACCGAGCACCTATTTACTGTTGATTTCAGAGTAAGTTAGGTATTTTTTAAAATCAGAGAAGGCCCCAGGAGGCTACTTTCCTGCTGAACCTCAGCATAGAATATTTCCTAGTGTTTTGGTATCTCTCAAGAGAGAAAGCCACTCAGAAGGGAAGAATAACATAAGGACTGAGAGCGAGCCTAGGCTGTCTGAATCTGGCTGATTCAGATCTTGCATGGATCTGCTCCCAAGTTGCTTTTCAAGCTTCAGTCATGCTTTGATCTTTAACTCTCAATCTTCTTTCTGATAGAGCTACTTCATTAATTAGACCAATAGTAAATCCTTCTCCTGCAGTAAAATAAATAAGCAAAAATAAACCATCAAACCTTCTGCTGGATTCACACCTGGCTGTTTAAAAAACTCACAAAATCACACAGGATAGAAAGTAATTGCATTACATTAAACTGATATCCACGGTCTTTCAACAAGTTTCTCTGTGTCCCTGTATAACATTTTTTGTAAGTGTATTAAGAAGTCCTCTCTCTCTCTGTAAAGCTCTCCCCCAACTCTGTTAATTCTATATGAGCATCTCCATCATATTTGTTATATATTACATCAGCAACCTTTTATGAAATTTATCCTTTATCTGGTACCCTGAGACAAGCCAGATTTCTGGAGTGAAGTACACAATGGAAGTTTTATTCTATTTCCTTATTTTATCCATTTGAAGGAATGAAAGTTCTAGGCACAGAAAATGGTTTCACTTGAATTTACAGTCATGTTCCATCTGAAACTACAGACTGGATTTTCAACTACACCGATATGGATGTCCGAAACAACATCTTTAATCACAAGACCATAAATTGTATTTATATTTTGTTTCTATATATCCTTAATACAAAGCTTTACATGAACAACTGAGTACAAATTGTCTGTCACAAGAAGAAACAGAGGGATTTGGAATAATGATCTGCTGAGCAGAGTGAGCAGCAATGAAAGAACCAGATAACTAGTCTGGAGAGTAAAAATGAGAGTGGTGCATCTCAGGTGCATGAAGACAGGGTACCAAAACAGGGCTGGCAGCTCTGTGTGTGGTCAGTGGAGTTGCCCAACAGATAATTCGTGAAAACATAGCTCGTATTTCTTTAAAATCATAACCACCCATGTGTGTGTGTGGAATGGATTTCATTGTAGTTAAATAAGAATATGAAAAGTGCAGAGTTCTTGTCCAAACTCACTTGTTCCTGACCAAACATGTTATCTTTCATTGAGATGTGAGGTCTAGACACTGTATCTGGCCATTTCTGCAATGGCTGCTGGGCTCATTTTCTCTTTCATATCCTAGAGATTAGCAAGGCTAGTGCTAAATGACCTTGACTTGGGAATGATGCTATCCAGGAGCGTCTGGTGGCACATCTAAGACAACTGGGCTGAGCACAGAGCTGTGAACATCTATTCAGTCATGTCCTCTGCCATAATTTTCATCACCAGAGTTTGAGCAGTTTGTGAAGTCTGACATATTGCAGCTTTCTTCCACCATCTGCAGTGCCTGCTATATGAGAAACAGATCTTTCACTCTGGCCTAAATATTCTGTAACAATACCTTCAGTCAGTTTATCCTGAGGACCCAGAAGTCAGTCTCTATAACTGGAGTCTCTGTCCATCAAAGAGAAGCATTTTTTTTCATATTTTTTACTTCAGTCTTCATCTTCATGTACCAGTGATTGAGACCTCCTGCAACTGAGCTTGGCTTGATTCAACAACAGCATGACAATGATGATGCAGTTGAGTTGTACTACAGTGGTATGCTTTTTTCTAGGCATAATATTTCCTCTGTAATAATAGGTTTAACTAAAACCAAAATTGAATAATATAACTGTATATAATATATTTGTGCAACTCTTCCTTAAACGTCATAAAAGACATAGGAAATGTCAGTGAATCTAAGGACATCATGTCTCTTGTTTTCATAGAATCTAGTGCTGATGTGGCTACTAAATGTGCTCATCTTTTAATTTATGTGTGGGCAAATATTATTATTATTAAGTAATAGACATATCAGAATTTGTTTTCCTGACAAATCCCCATAAATGTGTCTTTTTATTTCTTTTATATTTTTTTATTTGTCACATTCTTAGTGGCATTTTTCCATCTCAGGAGGAGCTAGGAATGTCCAGTCATTTCCTTGAATTTTTTGAATAGGACCCTGTTATTGGTGACAGGAGGATATCTTTCTTTGAATTCTTAGTGATGATGAAGCTAGTAATAGCAGCCACATGCTTCAATGTCAGAGTCTTTGTCCCAACCCTTGGAAACATCCTTAAAATTACAGAACCATAGAATCATCAAGGTTGGAAAAGACCTTTAAGATCAAGTCCAACCATTAACCCTACTCTACCAAGTCCACCACTAAGCCATATCTCCAAGCACCACATCTGTATGGTTTTTAAACACATCGAGGGGTGGTGACTCAATAACTTCCCTGGGCAGCCTGTTCCAATGCCTGACAACCCTTTCGGTGAAATTTTTTTTCCTAATGTCCAGTTTAAACCTCCCCTGGTGCAGCAATGAGGCCATTCCCTCTTGTTCTGTCACTAGTTACTTGTGAGAAGAGACCAGTGCCTACCTCCTTGCAATGTCCTTTCAGATAGCTGTAGAGAGTGATAAGGTCTCCCTTCAGCCTCCTTTTCTTCAGACTAAATAGCCTCAGTTCCCTCAGCCACTCATAAGACTTGTTCTCCAGGCCCTTCACCAGTTTAGTTGCTCTTCTCTGGACCCGCTCCAGCACCTTGATGTCTTTCTTGTATTGAGGTGCCCAAAACTGAACACGGTACTCAAGGTGTGGCCTCATCAATGTGGAGTACAGAGGGACAATCACTCCCCTGGTCCTGCTTGACACACTGTTTCCAATACAAGCCAGGATGCCCCTCGCCTTCTTGGACACCTGGACACACTACTGGCTCACATTCAGCCGCTTGTTGATCAGTACCCCCAGATCCCTTTCTGCCAGGCAGCTTTCCAGCCACTCTTCCCCAAGCTGGTAGTGTTGCCTGGGGTTGTTGTGGCCCAAGTGCAGGACCCGACACATGGCCTTATTGAAGATCATACAACTGACCTCAGCTCATCAATCCAGCCTGTCCGAGTCTCTCTGTAGGGCCTTCCTACCCTCAAGCAGATCAACACTCCCACTCAACTTGGTGTTGTCCGCAAACTTACTGAGGTTGCATTCTATCTCCTCATCAAGATCGTTGATAAAGATGTTAAACAGAAGCAGTCCCAATACTGAGCCCTGAGGAACTCCACTTGTGACTGGCCACCAGCTGGATTTAGCTCTGTTCATCACCACTCTTTGGGCTCAGCCATCCAGCCAGTGTCT
>WTSP01010718.1:0-16499 GCA_025331215.1 Actenoides lindsayi | reverse complement strand
GAAGGAGATCAGGTTCATCAAGCAGGACCTGCCTTTCATAAACCCATGCTGACTGGGCCTGATCGCCTGGTTGTCCTGTATACAGTGTGTAATGGCACTCAAGATGATCTGCTTCATGACCTTCCTTTTCCCCCTTTGTGGCAAGTTTGCTCTGTTTGTTGCCAGCAGGCCTGGTGTCTTATAGGCCAACCCATGGTCAAATAACCTAAAGTTATTTATGGAATTCATCTGGTGGCTCTTCCTGTCTAAGCTCTCGTTGATCCCTGCAGCTGGTGGGACAGAGAAGAACACTACTTGTGCTCCTGATCCACTTAACCAGCTGTCCCAAAGCCCTGAAGTCTCTCTTCATTGCTTGTGGACTTCTTGATTTAAGTTCATCACTGCCTATTTGAAAAATTATTAGTGGGTAGTAGTCCGAGGGCTGAGCTAGGGTAGGATGTTTTCTCTTTATATCCTTAACCGTGGCCTCAGGGAAGCAGCAGACTCCCCTAAGAAGTAGGTTGGGTCTGCAGATAGGGCCTTCTGCTCCCTTCAAAAGTGAGTCCCCTATGGCAAGGACACATCTTTTTTTCTTTACTTAAGTTGTTTCGATATAAGGTGCCGTTCAACTTAGTCTCGGCAACACCTCTAAGGTACTTGAGCCTTCATCCTCATCTTTATGTGATTCTCCCTGCAGAGCAGCATATCTGTTTTTCAAGGAAATCTGGGGAGAATCTGTAGCTTCTGGGGTGACACGCTTGCCACACCTGCCAGGAACTTGTTGCCACTGCTTCTTATCCTCTAAGTCATAACATTCAGCCAGGTGAAGAGAGGATAGGGAGCCTTCCATGTCCTGAGCTCTGTCTGACTGTTGAGCGTGTTTCAAGGAAGGTCGGGTCTTACTCCACCAATCTGTCTCACTCTCACACTCCCTTATATGACTTGTCCTTTCCACTTCCTCCTTCAGCTCAGCCTGGTGGTCAAGAAGATCATTCATCTGGTTGCACCACACACAGGCATTGCCTTTGCCGCCTTCTGTTTCAAGTGCCAGGCTCAGGTGCTTCCTGCAGCCAGAGACCTGGACACCTGCATGTTTGTGTGGGAGCTCCCTTTGGGTTGACACATTTCTTGGGGCAATGGCTTTTAGCCAGGTTGCAACGATAGCTGGATCCTCTACTGGGAGGGTGATGATGACTAGTTAGGTTCACCCCTGAAGACAGGGCAGGGACCAGTTACAGTGATCGAATGTACCTCTTGCACCAGCAGAGCTCTCAGCGCCCTGCCATGCAAGCGTGGGTGGCTGCAGCACCCACCAAGTGACACGCACATGCTGTTTGCCTGCCTGGTCTCGGGCTGACCTCCCTGAGGCTTCTTACAGGGTGTGAGTATGGTCACCGTTGCTCTGGGAATGCCCATGCCTTGTCAGCCTTTCCCGGGACTGCTGCAGGCTTGTGGTGGGTCTCTCTGCTCCCCTGGAGTTTCCCTACGAAAGGGAAACCTCAGGAAAATCCCTGAACACCGAGATCTGCCCAAATCTGACATTTTTAGCTTCTGCTGGCTTTCCTTGCTACTTTCATTGCCACCATTTAGTGGTTGGTTTGGTGTATCTTCAGCCAGAAAGTACATTGCCTCAATGTCACCTTTAACTGCATAACAGTACTCTCCCAGACTGCACTGATTGTATTTACATTGATTAATATGTTGTGCTGAATAATGAAACATCAGAAACTTTGTATAACTGGATTTCCTCTGCAAATGGCAATGTCTTGCTTAGACATTTAGACCTAGATACATCAAGCCATTCATCCCTTTACACTTGGAAACACAGTCCTGACTGAAGTCACTTGACCTGAAATTAGCGCCTCATGCAACACAGGACAGATTTTGTCTTAGAATCAGTCTTCGTGTTGGAGGAAAGTTTAAAATGGAGACAAACTGCCCGAGTGAAGAGGACTAAGGGAATGTCAGATGAAATTATTGTAGAGGACACTCATGTTGCTGTAGTTGCAACTAGCATTGCCCTCTGCTGAATGTGAAGCTGATGACATTCCTGTCACTTTTATATCAGGAATTACCAACAGCAAATGGGCATCCTCACAAGAATTATGGATCTTCTCCATCCTGGTGTTAAAACTGTATATTTAGTCAGAAGGTACCTACAGAAAACGAGGACATTTTTTCTTACTCTACATGGAAAGAAAGGGAATTGTATCTGATTTGCTAACCTCTGTTCCTAGATGCGTATTCTGATTAATAATACTGCATGTAACCTGTAGCTGGCCTCCTACAAGTAAGCATTGAGAATTTGGGCTGAAAGAAAAAAATATATATGAAGTTGTCACTGGGGAGACTGAGTGGTCTGTTTGTCTATTCAGACATAACTTGCACCCAGCAGCTCTGTTTAGTCCCGAGCACTTGATGTGTCTATCAGAAGGCCTAGAAGGACCTGTAACCGGTAGGCTATCTTTCTGCAAAATCTTATTTTCTCTATATCGGGTTTCTTTTTCTTCTCTTGGTTTAGCTGGGAGTCCTTGCAGGGCTGCAGCAGAGGGATGCACAGACCTGCAGATTAGGATGGTTCCCAGTCAGTCCCCTGTTAGGGAGTGGGGGATGTGCCCCAGGCCCCAACACTGTAAAGAAACAGAGGTGAGTGTCATCTCATGAATGGAGAACTTATCTGGGGTTTCAGGACACTGGTCCTGCTGCTGTCCTACTAACCATCTGAGAGAAATACAAGTCCTCTCTCATCTCAGTTCCCCCGTATTTGTAAAGCTCTTCGGAAGTGTTCTGGGATCTGCCAGAACGAGGGATTTTTTATTAAAGGTTTACAGGTGAAACTATCCATCTTGATTTTTCCCCCTTAGCCACTGGGGTGGGCAAATTGAATCTTTTGTCTCATTTGGGGGAGTGGGAAAGAAGTCTCATTTACTAAATTTCACAACAGGAGTCTGAGGAAATTACCTTCCTATTTCTGCAGTGTCTGGGATTCTGCTCTAGTTGGTCACAGTATGATACAGGCAACTGGTAAAGCTGTCAGCTCTGTACTGCTGCATTGCCTTTCTTCCTGAGAAAAACAAATTATTGTAAAAACTTGTGCACTGTTCATATTTTTGCATGTTTATATGTTCTGTGTAAAGCATGCAGCAGCAACTTAGTCACATACAGTTTCCTTAAAAAAGAATAAAGAAATCCCCCAAACCACAGTAGCTATGCAAAGGTTCTGGTGCTATGGAACTACTATACACCATTTCTTTGGGTCTGCTTTGAACAAGGACCAAGAGCATTCAAAATCATGGTGAGGTGTGGAATTCATACCTTCTTGCAGTTGATAATATGTGTTTTGTTTAGCATCAAATTATTGAAAACTTTGCAGACTTTCTGATGCAGACATGACTACATTTTTGACCGTTTTATGTGTGACATGACAACGAATTTGTGCAAGTAAGGCAAACCCCCATTTCCAGTTGATAATTACAGGAGGGCTAACAAAACAGCAGTCCCTCAATAGGTCATAATACTACTTGGTTGTAATGCCGTCCTGGTGCATTTCGTCATGGACTCATTATCATTTTCTCATCCTGTAGCTTTTAAAATATTTTTATTTTCTTTGTTAGTGTCTAGTTCATTAAACAGGGTTTTCAAGCTCCCAGTAACAGGACTACTATTGACAACTTCATTAGAACTGTAATTCCACCACCCATATGCCTTCCAGAGAGAATACATCTCTCTGTGTCCATGGTCACACACCATCCACTACCGGTGTAGTTGCATTTACAGCTGCCTCAGACTTATCCCTGTCAACTTCTGAAGGGCCAAAACTGCCAGTTTTTGTTAAATGGGTTTTAGTCCTGTATTACACCAGCCTCAAGAGTTCTTGGAGGATCATTAAACTGTCAGCTGCCGTCTGACCATATGCATGCCTTGAAAGATTCTTAATGTATAGGTGTAATAAGTTTGTAATTGCAATTTATATATAGCAGTACAATGCCCAGCCTGTCAGGTAAATACCAGCGAACAGCACAGCTTGAATGGGAGTTGTAAGCATGCAAGTAACAGGTTTGTTAGAGATCAGCAGCTGTTTAGATAGCAAGCTCCTTGGAACAGAAAATGTTTCAGCTCTTCTGTCTTAGCTATTTCTGTCCAGACATGCACTACAGTAAAGACGTGAAGAACTGTCTTTCGCTTACACCCCGTATCTTTGTTGTCATGTTCTCCTCTGCTTACTATAACTCAGGGTAGTCTAAATAATAAATGCAAATGTAATTCAGATAAGGTATTCAGTTTCTAAGTTATTATTTATATTATTGCTGGATTTACAAGCTCTGTTTGACAGGAGGTCTTTACTATAGTACAAGAACAACAGTGGAAAAGCAGACAAGAACAAATCCTCCCCCACTGACCCCAAAGTCATCCCTGTGTGTCAGTTTGCATGTTCTCTGAGAGGGATACTCTTTCAATAGGAAACAGTTATACTTTTCTTTAAAAGAAGTTTCTATGTTAGATTTTGAAAGGTTAGATCCTTGCAAACAAGTTTTTTGAATTATTTAGCACCACTTTTTTGATGTATTTGATGGGAAATTTTTCAATAGTATTATGTAAAGCAGGAACAATCCAGCAAAGCAGATGAGAAACAGGGGGGAAACCCTGGTCCCAGCGATGGGGAAAATATGGTTTGGAATCAAATTAGATAAAAATAATGGTCTGTTCTGACCTAAAAGTGTATTTGTTTGATGTCATGAGATAACATCTCCAAACATCTCAATGTGCTGTTTGTACTTGCTGACAGGATAAAATTGGAATAGAAAGGAAGATCTTTAAGAAAGAAAGTTGACAGCTCATGCAATATTTCTATTTAACATAGGGTAAATGAGATGAGAATTAATTTGGTGTTCTGCCGACTTCCACAAATGTTCACTAGCTAAATCATTGTGCTTTTTTTGTTCAGGGTGGGTTTGGAGTGAAGTTAAACAGGATGTTGGTATTCAGGAGAGACAGTTTGGAAAGAAGCACTTAATTGTAATTGTGTCGAATGTTTTTAACTGAATATATGTTTTATATATCCAGTTATCACATTAAGATTTATTTTGTTCCAAGTTGATCTTCTAGAAAGTTCTTCTGGGAGACACTTTTTGACCCCTTAGAGAAAAAAAAAAGAAAAGAAAAAACTCCCTGGTTTAATTTGGATTCAGGTTGGCTCAGCTGCTTTCACCAGGTGGTCTTTCATTAGAAAAGACCCAATGCCAGAGTCCCTGAGCAAGGAGAAGCACCTGGGCATGCCTGGGGCGAGGCTGGCCATTGCAGCATGCAATTGTAATTTTCAGCCTTTCCAAACTGTGATTAGTTATTTAATTGCACACCCACATTTAGTTGCTGCATTTGCACATGTAATTAATTATGATTTATTTAAAATTACTCTGTAAAGCTTTATTCCTTTATTTTCTACAAATCAAATTATGGAAGGCTAGATTTGATTTTCAGATTTCCTTCAGTTGGTTTGAGCTAGTCTTGAGTGACTACTTGCAGGCAGAGAAGGTCCTTTGTCTAATACCAAGGGTACAGTGTGCGTGGAGAATACAGAGGCATTTGTCCAATGGTAAGTTTATATCTGATATGTAAGTTTTATAAGCTTCTTTGTTATGCTGTATGGTGCATGTTATCGAAAGTCTCACACTGGTTTGTACATGTCTTTTCTGCTTTCTAAATTAAGTGTACTTAAGTAAAAGCCATTGAGTTAAATATGTATATTTTAATGAAGGAAACAAATATAAGAAAAAGCATGGTTTTATATTGGTAAGGATTTAAAAGATAACTTAGGGCTAAGAAGAAAATGCTTTCTCTGTATTTACACAGCCAACAAAGGAGATTTTTGGGGGGCTTCAGATTTGTGAAAAGTTATGTGCTTTAGCACTTGGGGCTGGGAAATGCCAGAGAGCCCAAAATATGAATTCTGGTGGCATGGTGAGTGATTCAGCTCTGTAAGGTTAGGCATATTCTCTATTGTGACAAAAGAAGGGGTGTGTATTTTTCAGCTTACCCTTGTCCAGACGGCATTGCAATTGCATGTCTCTATTGAGTCTCAGAAAAACAAACCCTTACCTCGGCTCATCTCCCTTCATTTTTGTGAAGGTTGCTAAATGGTGCTGTTTAGATGAAGGAATGCCGTGCATGATAGAGGTCCTGCAAGACTGAGGAGGGAAGTCTGGTATTCTTGCTTTAAAGATTATAGTTTATTGAATCTATGAAAGAGAGAAAATTGCCATAGTGTGAGTGTGGGGAAGGAGTGAGGCGGAGCTGGCTGACTCCGAGTCCTAACTCAGTTTGAGTTTTCAAACTGCAAGCTGAGGCCAAATTGGTACTTTCTCTGTAACTCTTCTGAGATGAATTATGGAAGATATAGTACAGATAGAAATGAAAATTGTGGACCGTCTTAGCAAGGTATGTGGGAAGTAGAAAATCTGTTCAAAATAATGGTCTGTGTTTAGTTTAGAAGGCTGTTGTTTGGCAGAGGCACTTGAATAGTCTTAAAAGGTTATGAGACAATCATTCCTCTCCATAATCAGTGAGTGTGTTGAACAAGAATAAATTGACTTGATTATTAGCAAGGTTGATTTTTTGTTTAGTACACACATAAACTTTCTAAGCTTGGGAATATGCTGCTGAGAGCAATTGTATAACCTTGCAATTAGAGGCGTTAAATAACAGATGGAAAACCACCTCTTTATAACCCATGCAAATACATCTGATCCTGTTTCAGAGCCCAGGGGTGGACTCTACAACCTCTTGTGATCTTTTCTGCCTTTATGTTTCTGTGGCTTTTGCAAATGGCTTCCTTTTTGCAGTAGTGGAGAACAGACTTTAGAGTGGTGACTGTTGGCAGCAGAATTCGTTATTTGTCTGCATAGTCTTTAATCATTGGATTAAGTGAAAGAAAATAGAGAAGTAGCAGAAACTTCTATGGAAAAATGTTACACTTGTTTCTGTTAAACATTGCCAGACTTTCTGGGTTGACTGAAAGCAGGGATACAGTGGGTTCCTGGGAGAAGGAGAGACTGTTGCTCTTAATATCACTTAATAGAGAACACTTGTGGATGGCTGCAGGTGAAAGTAGACACACACTTTTTTTTTTTTTGACCCAATTCTTGAAAATACAAATGAGAGAGTCCAAGGTGTATAATCTTACAAATTGCTTGTACATCTCTGCTTTTTCCTCTGCTTTGAGAGAATGTTTGGCAAGTTGATAGTCTCCATGTAATACAAGTCTGGATCCCCCTGTTCATAGTTCAATATCCCCCTCACAGATCTTTCAAGACTAATGGGAGGTTGCCTTTTAACTTGGCTCCTACTTTCTCTTTTACCTTTTAACAAATGCCATGTTGCAAAGATATGTTGCTCGGATGAGCAACACTACCATAAAGTGGAAAAGGTGATTAAAAATGAGAAAAATAAAGACTGTGCATGTTGTAGATATTTTTTATTTGTTTTCCAAGTACTCCTATCCCCTCCCACCCCCCCACCCCCCCCCAAAAAAAAAAAAAATATTCTTCCTGTAATATCAGTTCTGGAAACTTTGTTCACCTGTTTCAAATTCAGGTACAGAATATTTCTAAACAACTGGGGTAGTGAATGCACTAAAATTATGGTCCTGTCTGCTTTTGAAAAATCACTTTGTGGAGTGATTTTATGCTTTGTTGTTTGTTTTGTTGTTTTTCTGTCTGCAAAAACAGAATTTAGGTTTCAGGCCAAATGAATTGAGAGCTTCTATGTCATATCTTGATCACTGTTATTTGTAAATCAGTTCAGAATTTTAAGATTCAGAATTTAGTTAATTTTAAATCTTGGTGATGAGGAGGTTGATAGGAGCTTGCAGAGTCAATGTGTGTCTTCGAAACATTCATTTAAAAAAAAAGTAGGAGTGGTAAGGAATTTATCCACTGCACAAACTTGCTTTTCAACACTTATTTCCTTTGAAGTTAAGACTACAAAAAAAAAGCCCACAAACAAAAACAACAACAAAAAAACCAACCAAACAAAAACCCAACTTCACTATAGGAAAGGGCTTTTTATCTGTTAGGATGGTTTTCCTCCTTCAGTGCTTCTGTTGTAGCAAAGAAAGGCACAACGTGCCTTCCATGGCCAGAGCTTGGGGAAGGACAAAATCAAATCAGCTTGCAGCAAGATATTCACATTAGGTGCCTGAGAAATCTGCAGAGCCAGGGGTACTGAAGCACTCAACTGTCTTGCCTCTGAAATGTGGAGTGTTTCCATCAATGGAGTTGTGGATAGGGGATATTTGTTTCTTTTTTTTTTTTTTTTTAATGCCAATGATATATCAAGAATGACATAATAGCTATACTGAATTTTGCTTTGATACAGGAAAAACAGACAAAGACTTCATGTGTTTTCCAGATTTATTAATTTTTTATTCCATGACTGAAATCTTGCTCTAAATGCAGTATGTCAACTTTTTAATTGGGGGGGGGGAGAACACACCACAGATGTATTGATTTATAAATATGAAACAAAGGATTTTTATTCAAACTGATGAACTTTGTTTATGTTTTCTCTATGGAAAATTTGTTCGAGGCTTTTCTATTTCTGCAAAAATAAATATTAAGATACAAGTTTTATAACAAAATATCATTTATGCTGGGAAAAATTTCACCCAAAGTCTTCTGACCATTACTAATGAAAAAATCACCATCTCTGCATTTACTCTTATTCGTAGAGAATTTCTGCCATATTTTGACCTCATTCCTATCTTTCAGCTTGGCAAAAGGCACCTAATGCTTTTGGAACCGCATTGTGAAGCGGGAGCAACATCTCGATAGGCAGTTCGCCACTGGTATTGAGATATGAATGTGATTGTTACATAGTCAATTTGATGACTATTTTTATCTGCAGCCCAACTGTAACATAATTGGAGATGATATGTGTTGCAGTAAGTCAGACTTCCAATTTTACTTCGTCCTTGGCCTGGTATTCTTCTTTCTTGACTGTCATGTCATCTTTGTGCTGGAAGGCTCTTGTGAGGAGCATTCATGAGAAGCTTAAGAGATGCTGTATAGCCCCAGATGATCAGAGTAAGTGCTGTATGGACTGAATGGTTCCTGTAACAGCATGTTATTGTGTCTGGGAGTCATGGTAAGTGTCTGTGTGTGTTACGGGGGAGTTGGAGAAAGGGTGAGTGCTCATATTTGTTTAGCCCCTTTGTGGGGTGAGGCTGTCCTGCTACCCACAGCCAGAGATTTGGAGAAGAGAAGCAATGCATTTGTAAGCACAGCCTGTGGCATCCTGTGCTGTCCTGATGTGGGAGCAGGATTGAACTGCTCATGGGCTACCCAGGGCTCATGGGCTACAGGTCAGCCAGGTCTATAGAAAAGAATAGAAGATATCCAAGTAGTTCACAGTCAAGTAATTAATTTGATGTGTGGCCCTTATACAGTGCTTCATGTAAGTGATTTGCCCCTCCCCCCCATACACATAAACACTACTTGTCACAAGCTTTGTCTCTGCGTTAGTACATCAGGGACTGTCTGCAGATGTTCCCTGACCTTTATTAAGATCAGGTTGGATCAAGGAGTCCTGTAGCATTTCTCTCCATGTTATTATTGCCATCTCGAGAATTTTTTTTCCATACCTGTATCAGCTGATCTTTTGTACGGCAAATAATTCACCGTTCACAGTTGTTGTTTCTTCCTTATACTTATGCGTGTTTAGCTGTGATAGGGAGCACTATTACATCTGTACATGTTAATCTGCCTGTGCTGAGCCATGCCCCTGGGTGGCCTTGTCATATACAATGAATGTCAGCCTTCCTTGTGGTTAGTGTTTGGGTTTAAATAATTGTATTTTACTTTTTTTGTAGACACTTCTTTTCAGCAGACCATGGAATGTCAAGTGGACATTATCATTAGTTTGGCCATAGTCCTGGGGCAAATTAAATGTTTGACTATTTATTGAAAAATCACCTTCCTTTAGGTGAGGGGAGGTAAATTAGATTTTTTTTGTTTGTTTTTTATTTTCTACTATCAGAAAAAATTGCAGAAGGAATCTTGCATATTACAGTGGTGGTACTGAAAAAAATAAAGCACTTTGCTAGTTCATGTTTACAGTATGTGAATTTGGTTTGGATATAAATTACCCAGACTACTTTGGTTTGGAGGCAGTTGAAAGTCTCGGGGGATTTCTCATAGCCCCACATTTCAGGGAGGAGGGATATAAAAGAGAACAGTTGTTCCCATAATATTTGGTTATATCCATTCTTTATCTGTGTGGAAAGATGGAAAAGGTAAAGCACTATTTAAAAAAGGTAGACTTTCCATGAACCAGGAGGTATGAACTTAGCTTAAGCAACAGGTGATGGATTCTGCTAATTCACATTTTATTGATAGTGATTTATACATCTTTACCTATTTTAAATGTTATAGATGTGCAATTTCTGCTGTGGCTTGTAGGTTTTCGACTTGCTCACAGCAAACATTCTCCCTGGATTTGAGTCAGAAGGTTTTACTTTTTTTGTAAAGCAAAAGAATTTAGAGAGAAAGTGAGGTTTGAGGTTTTAAAAATATTTGTTATTTCCTTAGTGAAGTTTTTCATAATCTCAAGAATGTTGTATGGGTAGTTGTTTGTCCCAGAAACCATCATGGTTACTAAATATATGGAATTAAAAAAAAATAATAAATCAAGGTTGTGCTGAAATGAATGTAGTTAAAATTCAGAAAGAGAGATTCCTTAATTAACTTAATAAAATTACTAATGGAAGCATTTTAACTGCTAAATTTAATTTACTTGTCAAGATATCAGGCTACAAAGAGGAGGGAAGAGTGGGAACTCTGCTTTCCATTATGATGTGCTCTATTATAGAATAAATTTGCTTAAAATGAAATATATCACAAAAACCCATCAATGACATCTTAATTTGGAACAGCCAGTTGAAAAGTAATTAGACTGTGAAGCAATCAGTTCTAGTAAATCAGTGTTTCCCTTTACATAAACATACATTTTTACTATTTATAAACAGGAAAGACTTCCAGAGACTCAAGTAGCAAGGACTTTGATTGTATTTCTACTGTATGTGTTTTCTATTTTACATTACAAAACTGTCAAAACAAAAAGAATCGGGGCTCAATTTGGATGTGATCCAGCAGAATGCTTAGGCAAAGGTTTAATTTTAACCGTTCCCTTCAAGAAGATGTCTCTGTGGGGCTGCCTCTTTCCACTGACAGAGGTTCATCTATTATGGCTGAAACGGAGATCAGAAAATCAGAATCACAGATCTGTTCGGGTGGGTACTTGGCACACCATCTTAATCACTTTATTGTATGGGAAGCCAGTCTTCTGTTGCATTCCCAAGACAGCTCAGCGTTAAACAAATGTCTATGGAAGCTGGGCACCTCATCTTTGCAGACCTTTGAAAATCATTGCCCTGTGATACACCACCAAATCCAGACAAAAACCTGTGATATCAGTGTTGCTGTAGTGCCAGTTAAAATTGCTCCTGGCTGTTGATATCCCTCCCTAGTCATCTCTGTCATCCTCCTTTCCAAGTCACATCTGCACACTATGGAGCAATGCTGATCTCTTTAATGAGTACTGCTATTTAATATTCTGAGTCACTTGATGTACTTTAAACTTTGTGTGTTATCTTTTAATAATTTGTAATATACCAGTAGCTGGGTGTTCCTTTATGGAAAATTAGGTCAGAACACCTCTTCTGCTGGTAGTTTAAGAATTTGTGTCATAGGACCTGATAAATACCAGGAACTTCACTCCCAAATTGTGACTGTAAACAGAGAGCAGCACCTATTATTTTTACGTTTCTGGTGGCTAATATTGTTTGGCAGGGGAGGAAGGAGGAACTTTGCTTCTGAAGTTTCATACTTCGGTATCATAGAAATGTTGGGAGTAGAGTGGGGAAACTTATGTGCTCTTTTACCAAGAAGTTATTCAGCTTTATAATTTTAAACCATGCCAGAACAATAAATGCTTTAAATGAAATTTAAAATTAAAAAGAAGAAATTACTCTTTACATGTCATAGGAGCTGCGATACAGATCAGATCCTTATTGGTTTGAACTGTTATGGTATTTTTCTTGTAGTTCAGTCTTTTTACAAGCTTCGCAGACATACTACAGCTGTGGTGAAGGTGCCAACAGGAGCCCCACGCTGAGGCAGGAGAACAGCTGCTTCCATTTGGCATAGTTGTTGGGGCAGGGGTCTGTAAATGTTAGAAGTACTTATTTCAGCCAGAACTGTGGGATGTGCTGCCAAGTGAATTATATCAGCATTAAATGATATGAGTGACTATGCTGACAAGGAATGCCCGAAGAAATAGCACAATGCAGGCAGCTTGCTGAAAAGTGAGATCTGTAGAGAAAACTTAATGAATCAAAGTCCGTAGAGCTATTCTGCCAGGTAGTACATGAATTGAAAGTTTTCTTTTGTTTTTTCATATATTAAGTGCAACTTACCTGTGAAATCATACTGTTGTATTTGCTAGAGGCAGATCTTTGGCCTTTCCTGTTCAGGCAAAATACAGCCTGTTGTCACAAACAGACTGATTTGTACTTGGAATTTAATTTTCCTGCGTGTGGACCACTCTGCTGTCCTTCATGTAAGGCAGTATCTGCAAAAGAAATGCCAGTAGCATAAATTACAGTGATGCTTAGGCAGGCTAGAATTAGAAGTGTGCCTGGTTTCCTGTGATGTGACTGCATAGATCTTGAGTGCACCAAGACATAGAAGCTCTTTAAGCCCAAACTTATTATTCAGAGTATACAATTGTAAAGAAAAGTGTTATAGTTGGAACACAAGGCTCTTGGGAACATGCTTTTAGTAAATACACTGTTTATAAAGCAGTGTTTTTGCAAGCAACAAGTTTATTATTAATTCGAACTTAATCTCTTTGTTTTTAAATGAGTATTTGTTAATTTCAGGAGTTTAAGATGTTCTTAGCTAAAGCCATTAGAAAGCTGAAATACAACATATTCTGTTAATTGTGGTTGTAGGCATTCTTTTGAGAACTTTTGTCATTTTATGAACTTTGCCTTTTTAAGTCACTGGGGAAAAAACATCTCAAATGTGCATCCTTCTACATATGATAGGTCTGGCTGCAGTTCGTCCTGTAATGCTTCTCTGCACCCAGGGGTAGTGCAGCATTCTTTAGCCTTTTACATATTTTGGTCACATAACCATTAGTTTTGGACTCGCAGGTGACAAAAATGAAGATGTTCATGTAGTTCAAGAAAGAAAATTAATCTGTTCCTTTCATTAGTTGTTATCTAAGATGCACAGTGGTGTCTATAGCAAGTTTTGCGTATTTGGGGAAGAAGTGAGGAGTTACACTCACTTATCAAGTAAGAGATGATTCACTAAGTTAAGACAATGTAGGTAGGCAGGAATGCCATACCTTACTATTGCCTGCTAAAGGACTCTGCTTTTCTGACTATTTATCATAAGAAAAAGGTCCATCCTTAAAAATCAATGCACTGATTTAAAAAAAATAATTTTTTAATAATACAAAATTTGCTGTTTCTGGATTGTTCTTGTTTTCGGAGTTCTTGCCTCCTCTTTTACTTAATCCGTTGCCTGGCCACCATTATTTTCTTTGTCTTCCTGATGCTGCTAGGAGGGCAAAGGACAGTTGAAATTATTGTTCTTCCCACAACTGTGTTTTCTTGCTTCTCTTCTTCCCTTACTGGCTTTCATTGTCACACAAAGTATTAAGCAGAGAAGAATAAACAGAAGAAAACTAAGTTACTTTTTTTGATTCAAACACAGTGTTCATCATGACCATGACTTGTGCATAAGATAGCTTCAGTTTCCTGTTGACTTGGTGTCATGATATTTAACATTCTCTTTTATAAGTTTGTTGTTTACAGCAGTTTTATATTTCTGCTTAGCCTAATGATTACAAGAGAGTCCACCCTGGAGAGTTCAGCCTCCAGTCTTTGAAGGCCTCATTTTGAACATGTTTTCAACTGTAAGGAATAGCTTGAGGCTGTGCTATTTAACACAAAAGAGAAGAGGAGGAAAAATACCACTACCAAAAGAAAAAAAGAAAAGCCCTCTTCTTTTTTTGTTTTTCTTTTTTTTTTTTTTTTTTTGTGTGTCCTTATTCTGGATTCTTACTGGCCCTCAAAATATAGGTCAAAGATTTGTGCATATGTAGTAAATAAAGGGTGGAGGTTCATACATGGATTACTAGAGGGGGATGAAGCATACTTTCTCCTAAGGGTGCTGTATGTTTAACACCACCTGTGTCCCTTTCTATCACTCCTGTTCTTACTTCTACTCATTCTTTGTTCTTCAGCGTGTTTTTAAGCTCATCTCGATTTGTACACGTAACTCTTCTTACACTCCAGGTTTTTGTTATCCCCTTTTGAAGGAGAGAGAGAGAGAATGTGCAGCAGAAACACCTTTTGCACCCACCTTAAGTAGTTTGACTCAGTAATTTACATTCTTTGATGTGCTTTGCCTTTCTGGATCCTTTGGTTTCACTGGGTAGCCTATTACTCTGAAAGAAAAATCGATATATTGGCAGGGGTCTTGAATTTGGCTCATGGGGTAGCAATCTAGTTTACATGTATCCCAATGATGTCAGTTCTCTGTGTTGGATGCTTAATGGCCTGTGCCCACTTGTGCAGTGCAATATCTTCTATTTCAAGTCAATGTAATGTTCACATGCCCCATGTGTCTTACATGAGATGTGCTTTTGGTCTCAACCTGGTTTCATAACAGAAATATATTCGCTTTCGGTGGATTTCATTGCAGATATTTCTAATACTTCGTGTTACTTATTGCTCCCTCCCTTTTTCCCAGCAATGTTAGCAGACAGTGGTTGAATGAATGACAGTGCAAACTGACCTATACTTTCAGGACTTGGCAATCCATTTTGCTTGGGCTGATGCTCATTTACAGTCTGGTACCGTGACCTGCACTCCTGTTACCTGTTACAGTTGTTGTACTCAGCTCTTGTTTGCTCTAGGGACTGGTACCTTCCTGGCTGTTGAATTGAAAGCCTCACCATCATTAGATTAAAGCAAAAATATACACTGCTGCTTCTGTGCATATAGTTCTCTTGTGTAATCTGCATTGGAGTATTTTAAGCATGAATTAAGGAATGATACTTTGTCCTTCAGTTTACAGGGTCTAGATATCCTTCATTTTACATTCACATAAAACTTGAGAAAACAGTGCTTGTAATCACTGTGATTTGTATCCTGCTATCTATCTATTTACACTTATCTGTGCTTTTCAGTATCACTGGTGGTTTAACAGAGGAGCTCTTACTGGAGCCCTCTGCAGTTAGCATACTATGAGCTGCCACAGTGATCTCTCACTGAGGAGCTTATTTGAGAAGTCAAAAATATGAAACATACATTGATAGTCTTCTGTGTTTAACACACATTATCACAGTTGTATTAATCAAGCCAGATTTTTTTCAGACATTTTGTCATTTTGTGTTGGTTTTGTTGTTAATGTTGTTGTCATCATTATTTCCTCTTCCATCTCCCTCTTTCATGTTCTTTTTTTTATAGGAAAGCCCAAGTTATAGGCATTATTAATTCAGATATAATGGAAGAACAGGCCAAGGGTAAGCAGCTGCAAGCCAACTTTTAAATGTAAATTATAGCATGGTATATGATCTTCATGATATAAATCTCATAGCACTTAATAGGTTTGGGACACTAAAACAACGTGCAGAACACAGTCTGTGTTAGGTAGTACTATTTCCCATTGATCTGGATGTAAATATCTTCCTGATCTGAGTGGCTTCCTCAGAACCTCAGGTTAATGAGGAAAAAATTACCAGAGAACCATAGCCCTTGGTGCTGCTGTTTCTTTTTTTCAAAGCATACTTGGTTGGTAGGGTACTAGAGCCAAACTGGACATGCATGTGTCCCAGGCTTATAACGAACAGAGTTTTCTATGAATTCCAGCTTTTCAGAAGGCAATAAACCTTCAGGGGTCTCCTCATACACAGAATCATATCCTTACTTTTTGGACATAAGACTTCTCTGCTCCACTCCCCCAGCCAGTATGAATACTTACATGGTAGTCTGTAATGTTTATTTAACACAATTAACGTTGAAAATGTATAACTAAATATAGTTACTATCATATGTGGCATACTTTCCAGCATGGTTCTAACTCGCCTATTACATCATTGGCTGATGACCTTACCTTTGCTGTCTAGAAAGGGAAAACAAAATTAAAAAGGGAAATGAAGTTCCACAGGAAGCAAAGCTAGGAAAGAATAGACTTATTAAACTGCACGTATGCACCATCTCAGTTACAGCTGGCTCCCGGTGTGGCGGGTTCCACTGCCCTTACACAATGGGTCCCATTGATGACAAGTTGGAGTGGCTACTTGGGGGACAAGGCACTACCCAGTCTCAGTGAGTGTGGCAGAAAATGTAGACCCTAACAAAGGAATCTGTAAAGCAAGCAGATGTTGGTCAATTACTTTTTTTTTTTTAATGTATTTCTTCCTCCCCCACACCGCCCCCTCCACACCCC
>WTSP01010717.1:0-27974 GCA_025331215.1 Actenoides lindsayi | reverse complement strand
TCACTCCTTCAAACTCAATATTAGTATAATTAAACTTCTATATCTTTCACTATCACAAAAAAAATACAGCACTCCACCTCCCCACTTCACTCATGCAAAAGGAGAGAGGAGACCAGCAAACATTACAGTATCTCAGTCCTCAGCTTCACTACCCCACACACCTGCTCCAGAGTGTCTTCCAAAGACATTTTCCGTTGAGTAGCTTTCTGAATCTCTTCCTCAGTCTGGTTTATGATCTCCATAAGGGGAGCCTGTAACACACACACAGGATTTGGCCAATGCAAGTTGTGCTGGGGATACAGTTCAAACTCACATCATCTCTCCGTTTTTATTTAGGCTGCTCCAATGCCAAATTTCTTTCCTACACCACAACGTAGTTATGGCAGTGCATCACAAGTATCACACTTGCAACCAAATTTCATGGAGAGGTTAAGAGATATCTTTGCAACAGAAACACTTCCAATGAAACTTTTTTTGTGCATGGTATCACAACCATTCAGTGTTGATGCTGCTTACCTTGATCTGAGTCCTGTATTTGACTAGGCAACTTGGTCCTGCCTCTGGATTAAACTGAATCATGAAGTCATGACCTTTGGAATTCTCAGCACTTACTGGAATTAATTTCAGCTTTCGAGCCAGTTTATGATACTCTGCCAGTTGCATTTCAATCTGCCCAGGGGAGAAAAGGGCAAAAATCATAGAAGAAATACAAGTGAAAAGTTCTGCAAAAAAGTATTTAGGTAGTACTTCAACATGTTTCTGAATTGCTCTGTACAAACTCGATCCCATGTCATGCCTCTATGTTGTGACAGTCCCACAGTTGGCACAGTCTGGATTAAGTGCTGGTTTGTGATTCTTCCAGCATTTGTTCTGCCAGGTCTCAGTGTCTATGGGAGAGACTGAACAGTTTCTCCGGTGGTTTCCCTACTCACCTGCCTTAATTTTGTCCTGCCTCAAGGCTAAGTTGATAGAGAAGGAAAAGTGTTCTTGGAAATTATGCAAATAACTAAACCCATGACCAGGCATCACGCTGATGTGCCTGCTCTCATTGGTTCTGATGGAACAGAGAGCCACACATCCCAACACCAAGCTAACCCCAGCACACCGCTAGACAAAACACAAATGCTCTGTCTTAATGAGTCATGTACATGTGAACACCAAACAGCAGCAGTATTTTTTCAGACTTGTGCAGTATGAGGGACTTCAGGTAATACCAACTGCTTGATAAAGTGTAACCCACATGAAAAACATATTTCAAGTGTGGGGTGTGTTTTGGTTTATTTTTTCTTCTTGTTCTGTTTTAGTTCTCCATCTAGCAAAGCACAAATCCCACCACTTACAGGACCACATCTTTTTGTTCTGTTTGAAGGAATTTAATTTGGCCCTTAGAACCTATTATAACTTCCACATAAGGGACCGATCTGTCCCTAAGCACATGGAGAGCTATTGTCTAGCTAAAGCACTAGCTTTGCATTACTTCCTTGCTAGGAAATTTTAACACTGGCCTGAAATTGCTCACATTATCAAAGCCATTTCAAGCTCCTGATGCCGTGACAGCCAGACTTGACAGCAGTGAAGATTCTACCTATGTCCCTTATGATGCAGAAAATAAAAAATGGAAAGAATACATTTCCATTATGGTCCAAAGAGAACAGGCAGGCAAAAAAAAAGAAGCATTTTTCAGAGAGATTATAAAAGGACGGCATTCTTGTCACTCGAGCCTGTTAAGACATAGCTATGCTCATGTTATTTATCAAAGAAGTTGGCATTAGTCCAAGTTTTCCCTTGAAAACTGATGGCCACCTCCCAGTGCAGTAGGGTTCCACATACCGCCTCTTTATTCCTTGCGTATTTTAGCTCTTCGTTCCACAGCTGGTGTTCTTCTGCTTCCACTTCCTTAGTCAGCTTGTTAATGGTTTGCTGCAACTCATTTCTTTCATGATTTATTCTCTCGATGTCCGCAACAGAGTACTTTTGGTTATCAAAGATGTGCTGGAGGCGGGCATTTTCCTGCTTCATTGCTTCTACTTCCATTTCTAAGTTCACAAAACATTTGTCAAATGTAAAATACCAATCTATGTAGTTAAACCTAATCTCTCTGCATTTTTTGTGTTTAAGTAACATCTGAATTTCATTACTGTACAAACAGCTATTAGCCAAAAAAACCAAACCCCAACTTGTTATTAGTAAACTAGTTTGGGAAGTGTCTTTGTAGCATCATCACACACAGAAGTATCTCACTCTGTCCTGAAGCCAAAGCAGAGAATCACAATTATTTTAAAGCTGGTTCTACCTTCACTATCCTGCTGGTGACCGAGGTCGCCTTACCCACTGCCTCAACTTCCTCATTAACGCCCTCCAGCTTTTGATCCAGGATGCTTATGTGAGATTCCAGATTGGCCAAATACGCCTGGTATTTCTGGACATCTGCTTGAAGAGACGACTTCACGTTTCGCAGCAGTACTCTACGGTCCTAGTGAGTGGATGGAAAGAACAACCACTATTCTTATTAATTGAAAATAATGATCTTACTTTCCAGAGAAGACAATAGAGGTCAACTTCAATAGTATAAATATGGAATGAAAAGAACTTTAATAAAGTTTTATCTCTGACAGATGAATCAAGTTAAGCATCTTTAATAATAAAAAAAGGCTGAAAAGATGGTTTGTACCTTAAATCTTGCATTTCAGTGTTTAGTCTTTGATTTGCCTTAGGCATTGCATTAAATTCTTACTACAGGTAATTCACGACTTAAGTATAATAACACACAAAGGGCAGATAAAACTATGGGCAAGGGAATGGGCAATACTAGCAGCACATTTTGCACAGCAGGTAGGAATCTCCACAGGCCAGCTGCACAACACTAAACCATTTTTAAACTCACAATGTATTAAAAGCAGAATCCATCTTCTCAAAGAAAACACTATATAAAAAAATATACCACTACCACTGAATCCCACGCTTATCCCCTGAGAGGTTCTCATACCAACACTTCTGGAAAACCAAATGCTGAAGTTCAGAGAAAAAAAATGGTGGCTCAAGTATTTTATTAATATTTCAATTGACTGAAATGGAAGATCTTATTACCTGAAAATAGCTGCACATTATCAAACAAATAGTGACCAAAGACTCCACAGTAAATGCCTTGTACTATAGTGGTAGAGAGTCTGTAATAACCTGACGTAATTAAAATCTCTTAGGGCACCATAAATAATTGTCCTTTTGTTGTAATATATCATCAGTATCTTTGTTTAATAATGACAATCATGGTCAAGAATAGAAAGGCACTCCCACATGTGAAGAAGCATAGAGACAATTCACTAACCGGCTCGCTTTCCTTTTCTTTTTCTAGTCTTGCAATCTCTTCCTGAAGCCTTTTGTTGTCAGCTGCTAAGCCTTCTATCTGGAACTCATCTATATTAAATAAATCCTCTGGGAGGGGTGGGGGAAGAAAAGAGAGGGGGTGGTAATTAGTTTCACTGAATATCATCAACTAATCTGAATATCTGTGCTTTAGCTCAGCACAGTAAATAATTATTGCCAGGACAATTCTTTTAAACTAAAAAACCCCAAACCAAAACACCAAACACAGCAAACCAAAAAACAAAATCAGAAAACCACCAACAAACCCATCAAAAAACCTTTAATTAAAGCAGACTGTATCCAGAGCTCTTAGCAGCTGAATTTTCTTACTCAGATGTTCATCCTCTGGTAATACCTTCCTGTTTTTAACTGTTAGCTTTGTCAGACAGAACCAAGAATGCCTGCACAGACGATCTGCGTCCGGAGACCCGCAGGCTGCTTTTCTGTCGGCAAGGCACTGCGAACAACGGGGTTATGCGGGCACAGCCGACAGCAGAGCACGACCTGTCTCTCTGTACCAGTAACAGTGGGTAAAAAGAAGTGAATTGAGTCAGTCACTGAGTGGTACTTGGGAATTGCAGGTCCCCTTACCTCAGATCCCTTTTGCTTGTAAACTGAGCAAAACTGATGCTGGGAGAAGAGAAACCGGTAACACAGCACTTGGAAAACATAACTCACTTAATTTTGACTGAACTTCTGCATCCAGTTCTTCAAACGTATCCCTCCCTTTCATGAAGAGCTCATAGCATTTCACAGAGTAGTCCATGAAGAGCTGAAAATAATTTAAGAGGTTTTCATTCCAATGATTCTGAGGGCTCAGAAATATCTGTATAGTCTAAATCCACCCAATCAATGGAATTAAACAGACAAAGATATCTTTCACTGGTTTGACTACACTTCTGTAAATATGTAAATTTCTTCCTCCCTTTAAACATCAAATATCTACACACTATATCCAGGAAGAAGGTGGCATCTGGGAATCAC
The DNA here is from genome assembly GCA_025331215.1 of Actenoides lindsayi. Lineage (NCBI taxonomy): Eukaryota > Metazoa > Chordata > Aves > Coraciiformes > Alcedinidae > Actenoides > Actenoides lindsayi. The sequence continues at coordinate 23,627 of WTSP01010717.1, read as the reverse complement.
AATACAAAGAGTCTGGAAATACTTGATCCAACTTTCTGGGATACCAAACAGGGGGAGTAGGTACAATATTTCAGAATTTATTCTTGAGGCACATGATCCTCTCAGGCTGCTTTACAGACACAGCAGGTCTGTGGAGCAGACCTGTTCACTGTGCTTTGGATGTGCAGCTCTCAGAGAGCTGACCTGGAATTAAAGAAAGGTTACACAAAAAGAATTTACTGGAGATTTGAAATCACAGGTCCTTCAGAAGCAATTACACTAGCAGTGTGAATTTTGTTTCAACATACCTGCGTAGGTACCAGTGTATAAGTGGAGGTTTAAAAGCATTTTTAGTTGCCAACTGTCAGGTTTGTAACCTAAGCCCAAAAATCTGATTTGATTTTTAAATTTTTCTAATTAAATGTTCTGGCACATCATAAAGCCCCTTCCAAACACCTGCTGTGAGCTAACACTGAGTTAAATCTGAGTAGTGTTAATCATCTAAGATTAATTGTAAAGAAAGCAAGCTGCTGGATTTTTATGTGCCTGAATTACCTTGCTACCCTTTTTTGTGGCTCAGAAATTAAACATTATGACCAATTTTTAAATGGTGACTGAGTAGATATCAGCAGGAGCGACCAAATTTCTAATGAAGTCACTGTCTTTACAATGTACTGCTGTTAACCTTAGAAGACTGAAGAGAAACACACCCAAGACCCTACTAAGACAATAAACAAAGAGGAGGGTGACTCCCTTTCTTGCAAGGCAGAGAACAAGGTGTTTCAGTTTAACATCCAGCCTTTGCCAATAGACCAGCCATGGGGGCCTGCCCGGGAAACTACACAATTGGGCTTTTCACATGCTGCTATACTTCCTAGAGAGCTCTGCAAATAGGAAAAACTGGACAGAATACAGAATTACAGTCAAAATTATCAGGTCATATTGAAAGTGTGTTGGTACAGCATACGGCAAAACTCACTTGAACGATTCTGATAGTCATTTACTTTTTAAGGTACCTTATTATGTACAATTCCATCATCCGTCTCCCCTCCCCAGCTCTGTCCATCATCAAAGGATGGTGCATTCTCCCTCATGGCAGAGTACAACTGAAAGGCACAAGTGGACAATGAGCAAGTGTGAAGATCCCTCCCTGGTCCTTTTCAGATTTGTTTCACATTTGTGATAAGCAGCAGAGTAACATCGGCTTAGGATTTCATCACACCAGGGCATGAGCCTGTGTTTGGTTGACTAAAAGCACAGATGAAGAGGCATTAACTGGACACCCAGTGCTGCCAAATTGCTTTGCTAAGCCAACTGTCTTTTCAGCATGGAGGATGTTTTTTTACAGGGACTCATTCAGCAGGGGTGAAATTCTGTCACACTCCACATTTTGCTCAGACCTCAGATGGCAGCAAGGGTGTTACCACTATTAAAACAAATAAACCCCACCCAGGCAAACTCCCCCACCCTGTACATCAATCACAGGACACTTGAATAACTACTATTGAAAATTCTATCTTAGACTTCAAATTTAGGAGAAGATGGCAGATGTCACTAGAAGACCTGCACTGAAGATACAGAATTATACCCATTAACTAATCCCATTTTTATCTATGTGTAAGGTGTCATTTTTCCCCGGTTTCTCATAGACAAGTTTATCCTTACACACACTTAAATATATCATAACATTAAAAACTTGATTCAAAAGTTATTAAAAGCAAGGCTAAGGGTCAGTTCCCAGTTAGCAGGGAAGAACATTGACATTTATGTAAAGAAAAGGTAAATCAAAGATTTTTTTTTTTTAGAAAGCATTTAAGAGACCTGTATTGAAACTAACATTCCAGCCTGAAAAGCAGAATTATTTGGCTTAAGGGAGACAAATGCTACCTTGACACAGTCGATTAACCAAATCAAAGCTGCCACGATCTGTGGCCACGTGTGAGGTGCTCCTACGGTGTACATGGAGCTCTTTGACAAAGGAAAGGGGTACCTACAGGGCAAAACAAAAGACATTTTCAATAGCTTCAGCAAACGGCGATGGAAACAAAGCAGCCCATTTTTACACGTAGCTCAAGGCACGGAGGGAAGAACTGACTCGACTGTACGCTGCACTGTACAACGGAGGGAGATACAGGGAGATGTCACAGCACCTCTTGGCTCAGTTACCATGGAGCTCTCAGTTTGTTGTTCAGAGACAATCACCTCCCTTGATCAGCCAGCTATTGAAGAAATTGACTCTTTTTGTATATCTAAAGATTAAGAATTAAGGCCTTACAAAAGAAGTGCAAACTATTCCTTCATACACTTCTTAGCCGCTTCCTGTCCAGCTTCACATGTTGCCCTGGTAGCACCCAGGTCCCTCTGTCTCCTCCTGAAGCTACTACCGGAGGAGAGGTGGGCACTGTGATACTAAGGAAAAGGGAGCATGAGCTCTGTGAGCATGAGATGCCTCACGATGAGACAAAGGCCTCCAAGGAAAGGTAAGAACACAAAGGAGGGAGGAACAGTCTGATGGATGACGTTCAGGCTGCCAAACTGGATGTACAAAACAGAGGCGTTGCCCAAAACATGAAAACAAAACCATATGCAGAAGTCCTGTTCTCAGAGGTCAAGATTCTTGGGTCAAAGGCACTTTGAAAAGAGAAAAACAGCTGACAGCCAGCTTCACATCGTGCAATTAGAGAGAAGAGCTTCACAACAGCTGCGTATCAAAGTATTAATATAGCTTATAATACAGAACATGCAACACACAAAGGCTACACTGCTAATTATAGATGTTCTCTCAAAATCTTCTACGCATCAAGGAAGACAGAGGTGCAGTTTTTGTCCCGTCTTTAGACTACAGATGCCCAAAGTTACTTTAAGAACATTGGACAAGAAGCTATCAATAAAATGATAGTTCAGGAAAAAAAAGTACTCATGAGCCATTCAGCCTGAGATTAAAAAAAATAATTTGGGCCCATTTCCAAACTCTCAAAAGACAACTTAGAGTTCTCAACATAAGTCTCTGTATCCAGTATTACACTCTTAGCACAGCAGAGTAAAGCCCCCTGAAAGCAACTTTCTTATCAACATCTCAGCTAGGACAGCAGTCTCAAATGTTAAAAGGTTAAAACAAAATGTTATTAAAATACTGAGAAGTGAAGAAATCAATACCTACGTCTAGGTAGGTATAGGAGCCCTGATGCTTTGACTGATGCATGGGCTCAAATCTACAGAAGTAAAAGGCACTTCACTTTTTTTAATGAGACTGAAAGTTTGCTGTTAGCAAGAGGTGGAGTATTTTCTCTCCTGGAAACTGTTGGTGCATTAGTGACTCCAAACACTGAACAAGATTAGAAATAGCACACCCAGCTACTTAGCATCTTTTTCACTTCAGAGGTCACTTCTGTTATATCCAACCCTGCTTTGAAAGCAGAATGAAAGAAATTACAGGAAAAATTGACTGAAATTGGATCCAACATTCTGAAATTGTCTTTTAGTTATTGGATTTTAACAGGATGAACCAGAAGAGCCTATAAAAAATTTTGTGTCTGTCTCTCAAAGTTTAATACAAATAAAGACAGTTGATTAGACTTTACATTACAAAGCAGGCTTCCAAGAGCTATCTATAGTTCTGCAAGTTCAACTATAGACTGTAGAGCAGAGCCTGAGAATCAGAGAGTAAACTCAAAGCTAAGTAAGAGGAGAAACACTAATCACAGCACTGTAGGTTCAGTGTCACCTGAGTACAGAATCCCAGCCACTCCCCCAGCCATCCTGCCCAGTTCTACACTTTTCAATTTCTAGCTGTGTCATTTCTATTCAGCAACACAGGCTATCAACAATATTCTTACCCAAGCTCTTTAAAAACTCTGGGGATTTCCTCTTCAAATTTTGAGTCTGGCAGTTCGTAAGAAGGGCAGAGAAATCCATAGATGAAAGTGAAGATTTTTAAGAAGTCCTTGACGGATGGAGACTGTAGCGATTTCATGGAAACATTGTGGGCGTAGCCATTCTCCGTAAGAAACTGAGAAACAGCAACACGGCCTGTTAGCTACTGAATAAAACCTCAAGTTGAAGCCATGAGATACAAATATTGCAAAGAGTATCTTTCCTGCCTAGTGAGGTAGGCTTAGAGTACACGGGCAGGTTACCTCGCAAAGCTGCTTGATGCATTGTTGGATGAAGGCCTTGTCGTGAAGGGGCCGGGGATCCTTGATCTTCTCCGTCCCGAACACACCGTACTGACTGTTGCGTGACCCCCCAGCCCCACTCGCTCTGAAAACAGCAGATAACAGCTCTTGTCACAATACGTACAGAGAAGAACTCCTTTAGTGTTTAAGTCACTGCTGTTGCTGCTTAATGGGTTGTGGCTTTTTTGCACTCGTTGCAAAGGGATGCCTGAAAGTTTCCCTTCTGTTTAGGATGACTGGAGAAACAACATCATCCTGAAAGCCACAATGCACATACATCAGAGCTGTTACTGCCTCCCACATGAGCATTTTATACATTTATTGGAAGAAATAAAGTTTGCTAGAGCAGAAAAATACCCCAAAGATGAAGAAACAACATGATGCAGGTGACTGAAAATAAACACTAAAATACTTAGTATTTAAAAGGGATAGATCCCTGCAATAGCGGGGCCCTATGACAGAAGATACCAGCAAGACATCGGAGCACAGAAAGCCATGAACTGAGCTGAAAGGTTGCAGAATTTGGGGAAGTTTGCATCTTAGAGAGGAGAGGAAGCTAAGGTAGAGCGCACTAGAGATATTTGTCTGTAAATAGGCCAATGTATTGAGGAGGTTTGCAGTGCTTATCGTTGCCAAGAGGAAGAGCAGCTCTTGAAGCAACTCCTGCTCCCCAGGGTTATTGGTCAGTGGTCAGAGCAGGGGAAGCCAGACCTCAAGGCCTGCCAGCCTCAGATCTGTTACTCCATGTAATGTAAATCTGTCAAGAGAGAACCAAGACAAACTAACACGGGATGGTTACAGGTTTGCTTTACAGCACAGAGATCTAAAGCCATTAGTACCTCTTCCCAAAAAAGCTGACTTTCTTCTCCGACGTTCCAGATGTAGGTTTGCTCAAACTCAGCTTCCCGAACGTACCTCTGTCCTTCCTGAGCAGCGGGGAGAGGAGGCAAGTGACTGTCTGTACCACTTCATCTTTGCCCATGTAAAAAACCAAAAAATCTCCCTCCCACACACAGGTAGGTGCCCAAGTGCCTCCAGCACAGCAGCAGCTCCAAGAAGGCAACTGATTTTAATGCACTGTGTGTCCATTATCAACACCGCTGCTGCCAGAAAAGTTACAGGAGTATGTTTCATACACACCTGCACTCAGCCACCTCAGAAGCACACAAGAGAAAACCTTACAATTCAAAACATATCACGTGTATACAAATAGATTAAAGAACATTATTAAAAGAACTGGAGCACTTATGTGCAAATCCCCCTGTCAGCCAGGGCTTTCATTCTCACAGCTGCCAGGTTCTCTTCCAGTTGCTACGCGCACATGCAAGCACACAACAGTCAATCTCTTCAGAGTTGGTTTGTCACCTGCTCGCAGCAGGAAGATCAGCAGCACTTACATCTGTGGGGTTTGAAGCATCTTGTTGCTGTCCTGCACTCTCAGTGCCATCATAGATTGCCGGCCACTGCTTCCCGCGATGCTCGAGCTCCGTCTCATTGTGACTAAGCTGTAAGTCACAGTCTGTCAGTACTGGAAGAAACAGGGTCTAAGAGCAGTTGCTTCTTTAAACACCACAAAGACCTCCTAAAGGGTCAGCATAAGTCAGTAGAGCCTGACTTCGGATGAGCCAGTGTGGCAGGCAGCATCCAGAAATACTGGGTTCTCTACAGCAAGAGCTGGAAAGCCTAATCTGAGGTAACATCACAGCTCTCTTCAGACTACAGACACAAACCATGAATCAAACTGGAAGTATCGATCTGTCCCCACAGTGGCATTAAGTCAGATTTTGAGGTAAAGAGAATTAATCTCCGCAAAAAATGCCAACTTTTTCCCTCTACATAGGGTCTGTTTTATTTGTGAGGTGGGCTCAAACAACCAAGTTACAACTCACCCAAAAGCCTTAATCACAAACATAATCAAAACATGTTATCAAGATAAATTGTGTTTCCTCACCACCCTTCTCATTCCACTTCCAACAAACCATGACAAATTTAGCTTAAGCCCACTTCAGAGGGTGGTTTAACTCTGACCTGATTTTCTGCAGATTTGAAAGAGACCTTTAAGGTCATCGAGTCCAACTGTTGCTCCAGCACTGCCAGGGCACCACTAACCCATGTCCCTCAGCACCATATCTCTAGAGCTTGGAAACCCCTCCAGGGATCATGGGGACTCCACCACTGCCCTGCACAGCCTGGGACAGCCCTGGACAACCCTCAAGGGGAACAAATTGTTTCTCAACTCCAACCTAAACCTCCCCTGGGGCAACTTGAGGCCAGTTCCTCTTGTCCTGTCACTTGTTCCTTGGGAGCAGAGCCTGACCCCATCTAGCTCCAAACTCCTGTCAGGGAGCTGTCGAGAGCCAGGTCTCCCCTCAGCCTCCTTTGCTCCAGGCTGAAGAAGCTCAGGTCCCTCAGCTGCTCCTCACCACACTTGTGCTGTAACTCTTCGGGTACTTTCCCGCAGACAGAGAGAATTGCTTCCCCATCAGCCCAGCCCACCGCAAACACATCAAATAGCCAGTTCAAGAGCAGAGTCCGCCGGAACCACGACGCCAGTGGAGGAGCAGGAGGAGCGCGGCAGCGTCGGCCCCGACACAGCCGCTGGCGGCAGCAGCGCGGCCAAACCGCACCGAGGGCGGGCGGGGAAGGAGGGACGCGGGCAACGCCCTCAGGCCGGTTCTCCCGCCGCAGGCCTAGGCCCTCTCACGGCCCCCCCGGGCAGCAGGCCTTTCCGCGGAGCCGGGCCCGCACCCCCCTCTCAGCGGCCGGCCCCAGAGCCACTCCCCCCGCCCCGCAGAGCGGCCCGTCCCCGGGCCCAGCCGTTACCGGCAGCGGCGGCGCCTTCCTCGCGATTTTGAATCCGCCCGCCGATCCGTCACGCAGCGCGTCACGGCACGTACGTCACAGCGGAGCGCCAGAGAGGCGGGAATAAGTAGGGATGAGTGAGTGATGTCATATCCGTCTGATAAGCCGCTCACTGGCTCACGAGCCGTCTCCTTCCCCCGGAAGCGCTCAGGAGGAGAGGCCGTGTCCGTACCGCAAGATGGCGGCGCTCAGGGCGGATGGTGCGGCAGCCGGATTCTCCGTGTGGGAGCCGCTGGGGCGGGAGCTCCTGCGGCCTGGGCTGCGCAGGGGAGGCCCTGTCGGGAGAGGGGTGACGCTTCGTTAGACAGCGATCGTTCTGCGAGGGGAATTCTTAGAACAAAACTCCTCGGGAGGAGCTCGCGGCAGGGCGCGGGAGCGAGAGGCGGCTGCGGGGAGCTGCGATGTCGGTGGTGCGTCGGCTGGCCGCCGGCTGGCTCGTGGACCATCTCTCCTTCATCAACCGCTGTGGCTACGAGACCGGGGCCTCCCCTGGGCACCCCGGGGGCGCCGCTCTCGACGCGCGGGTGGCCCCGAGCGGACCCGGACACGCGGCGGGTGCGGCGGCGAAAGCGCGATTCGTGTTTCGGGAGGAGCTCTTCGACCTGTCCCAGCCCCGCATCGCTGCGGCTGCTGAGCCGCGGCTGTGGCAGGGCGGCCCCGCGGGCGGTGAGACGGAGGTGCGGGCGGACAGCGGGAGGGAGCAGCAGCCCGCAGCAGCCGCCGGGGCCGGCGGGGATGGTGCTGCCGGCGCCAGGAAGGTACGTGCTGCCCGGCAGGGAGCTGCCTAGTCCCCTGGTAGGTAATGCACCGCTCGGGTCGCCCGGCACGTTTCAGTTTCCCGAGGCTGTGTAGGAGAGTAAGAACTCTGCCACAGTGGACTTCGAGATGCTGGAAAAACATGAGGACTCGGGAGGATCTTCTTGTGTCCCCTGCGTCAGCAGCGTGTGTCCTGTGGCTCAAAAGCAGCGGGATGCTCATGGAATCTTCTGGCGCTGGTTGTGGCCAGCTGAGCTGGGCCTGTGGCCACTGTCAGGGTTGTGCAAATTAACGAGGGAAGGGCAGAATGAATTTGTCTGCGATGTGTAGATTGTTCAGTCCTGTTCCTTATGGACCAGAAAAGATAAGAGTCGCAGGTCTAAACCAGCAAATGTAATTGTGAAGAGGGAGTGAGTTTTCCTCTGTTACTCGTAAACTACACTTGGCAGCTGAGCGGGTGCCTTCTAGTGCAGGCCCAGAGGAGGCATGTGCCAGGTACCTCCAGATCCCAGTGCCATGAGTAACGTGACACAGCTTTAAGATCGTCTTGGTGCCTATTGGGCTTACACTTGTCATATAAAAAAGTAATGGAAAGTTTCTTCTGCTTTTGAAAGAATTATTTTGTAATTCAGGCATATTTAGTTGTTTTTTTTTCCTGTCATCGTGGGTTTTGTTCTCTCATCACTTGCTCATTCCGCAGAAGCATAAGCGGAAGGGGGTGTTCAACCAGGGGGAGCTGGACGCGCTGCAATACCACGCGAAGGTGAGTCTCACCCGAGGGAGAGTTCACAAGTCCTCATACCTGACTTTGGGCGTGTACAGAGTGCAACACGTGGTTGCCAACAAGTTCTCTTCTTGTAGCTTGTTCTGCTAGCGGGAAGGTCAGGACTGCAGGCAGAGGGTGGCTCTGGGGCAGGGCTGTGTGGAACAAACCAGTCACGACCTCCGTGTTTGGCGAGGATCCTTTTTCCACTCTGCAGGTTGAAAACGCTGTGATTTCTGTCGTGTTCCCCAATCAAGAAAATACTTGAAAACACTTTTGTTTTTGCCTTGTTTGTTGGTGACCACACAGGTGAGGAAGCTCATTTTGGAAGGCACTTCCCAGTTAGTCCAAGAAGGACTCCAGAGTGGTTTTCTTCACTGCACTGCTGCAGAACTCGGTTGCAGGGGGAATGTCATTCCTGGCCACACTGACTGTGCGTTGGCTGAACTATGTGACATGGCAAAGCAGTTTCCAGCTGGGAACGAAAGTGACCCTCAAGCTGTACACGTGCTAGGTGAAGAAAACTCCCTTCCAGAGCTGGACCTGCTTTCCTGTGTTACAGAAAACAACTCAGACTGTGCAAAGATAGTTGTGTTGATGGGACAGAAGTACTTGGTGCCACCGAAAAGCAGTTTTCTTTTATCTGATATTTCGTGTTTACAGCCCCTGCTGAACTGTAAGTACCTATAGGCATTAGAATTTAGTGCTTCTCTCCTGCCTGAGAAGGGCAAATAACATCAAGATGATCAAGGACTGGGTGAACAGATTCTAACACAGATAGGGAATGCTGCTGCAAGTTTCAAAGTGGTGTTTATGACAGGAAAGAAAAGGAGAAAGCTTTCAGCTGACAACATGTGGCAGTCTTCACTCTACTGGACCATTCCATTAGCTTTCAATTTGACCTTTGTTGTTATCGTTATTACTATTATTATTGTTAGCTGCAGCAACAGCAGTTAAGCTTCATCAGACAGTCTTATAGGAAAGATGTTGCCCCTGAGCAAGAGCTGGGGATTGTTACTCCACCCTCTGATCAGGAACTTGAGATTTGTTAATTGTGTTTCCTCCCTTTTAATACGCAACGTAGGTGTTCGCTGATTTTTATTTTTATTTGATTTTACTAAGAAGACATGCAGGAGGTGGAGTCTTATTAGCCAAATAATAATTTCATGTTTGAAGTCCAGAATTTAGCCAGTTTACCTGTTCTCAGCTGTATGAAAGAAGGAAGATCCCTGTCACTGTGCTGTCCCTATGTGTACAGCAAGTATGGATGGTCAGAGAGCAGGCCAAGAAATTTGAGGACATGCTTTTGAAGTAATCAACAGTCGATGTTGATGTAATACCATGACTTTAGACTATTTTTGTTGTCGTGGTTGTCTGTATCTGGGTGGCTAAGCCTTTATCCATTGTAACTAGTAGGTTTATTTTACAACTGATTGACTGCTTTTTTTTTATTTTATTTTATTTTTAATTTCCTTTTCCAGACAAGAAAAAATACGGTGTAATTGTGGTTGATCCACCATGGGAGAACAAGTCCGTTAAAAGAAGTAACAGGTACATTTTATAGTAAAATCATACAGAGTTGGTTTTCTTGGCTTACAAAGGTTAATTAACATGTGAATGTACTGATGGGATCCAAGACCGCTATAACTGTGAGACTGTAGCTTAAACTGGCAAATGTTTTGGCACGTGTCTGCCTTCAAGGCTGTCGGGTTTCTCGGGATTTCACTGAAATGTCTGGATGCTTTGCATACAAAATGTTTGCAAGACTAGATCTTAAATTACCTCACTGGTGAGCGAATGTTGGTCTGAGACCTGCAAGGAAAGCCTGGAGTCAACTCTGTTGGAAGGCCCAGATCATGCAGATGCTCATTTGAAGTTAATAAAGTTACTTCAGTGGGAATAAAGCTGGATAAACATGTAAGTAGTTCTAGGACTGAGGTCCTGTTTAGAAGTTTCAGGGTTTAATTTAAACTTTTTTTTCTTTTTAATTTGAGCTGTAGTTCGAATTTCAGTCTGATGGGTGGAAGAGAGAAAGTGATAATGCAGCATTAAACTCCTCAGGTGCAATAGAGACTTTGAGTAGTTTATGAAATCATTAACTTAAAATGTTATGTGCTTCCTTCTCCACTGAGTAACATCAGGCTTATGCCAGTGGAGCTCTCTTGATTACCACAGAGTTGTATCTGTGTGAAATGAAGGCAGACAGGAGTTACAGCCTCACAGCTTTCTAGAATGGTGGCTGATGCAGCTTTTGAAGCTGGTTGTGAAGATAGAATTTGAAGCCGTGTGGACTGGTCAGTGGGTTTTACTTTGAAAGCCCTGCAGAAACCTCTAGAAACTCAGATAAACTCATTCACGTGTCTGTCTTAACTGTGTACGTTACTCAAAGGAAAAATGCGGTTATTCATGAGCACGGATTTGCCAGCAGGAGCGAGTTAGTTATTGCCAGGCATGAATTAGCCTCTCTCCCGTACAAAAGAGAGGCAAGAGGTGGAGGAGCTGTCACTGCTGCAAGTCGCCCCTGTGAGAGCTGATCTTTGTGAGGCATTTCACACCCGGGTTGCCCATCTCCTGTTCTCCGGGTGCAGGAGGTGTTCTGGGTGTTAGCCTCGGTTCGGGTGTCTCACTGCGGCGGGTTCCCTGGGCTGCAGCTGCAGGGCAGCACCAGCAGAAAGCTGGTGGAGCAGGGCCGGGTCTGGACGGTGTTCTGCATTCTGCGGCCACCCGCCTGACGTGTGCTCGGCTCAGAAACGTGTGGAACTGTGCTGAATAACCTAGAGAACTTTCACCGTGAATGGCAATTGAAAAATAATGAATAGCTTCTGCAAATAGTTGGAGAGGTGATTACTCTTTTATGACCTTTTAACTTGCCAGTCAAATTAGCACTGCCCTTGTAAATGACTCACTTGTCATTTTCATTCAGAAGAGAGATTGCTTGTTATGAAAAGTGGATAATGTTTGACTAAAGAGCTACTTTTCATTAAATAGCTTTGTTCTGTGTGAAGATGGGAGTAGTGAATTGCATATGACAGTCTGTAAATTAAGTGTGGGCTTTTAGACTTCTTCAGAATCCCAACTCGTAATATCTTATTTGGAGCGATAGTAGAAATATGTAGTTAAAGGTTCAGCTTGGTAAAACTCAAGTACGTAAGCTAATGATTTTATATCAGATTTGGCCACTGGGTGTCAGCCTTGATCCAGCTTTACAACCTGGGCTGCTAGGAGATCATTCTTGAAATGTCTTGGCTGTGTAATTTCTTCATACGTTCGTGTTGCTTTGCGGTTCTTATATCTGGTATTTGCTAACTTGCTCTCTCACCGTACTGGTGTATAGATACAGCCACTTGTCTTCGTGGGAGATCAAGCAGATTCCGGTACCAGCGCTGGCTGCTGCCCATTGTCTGGTGGTCACCTGGGTGACTAACAGACAGAAGCACTTACGTTTTGTTAAGGATGAACTTTATCCTCACTGGTCTGTGAAAACACTTGCTGAGTGGCACTGGGTCAAAGTAAGTTCTGAATTTGTTCTGTTTCTTTCTGGAAGACTGAGAGGGCTTAGTGCTCTGACACTTTGTATTCTCATGGATTCATAGAATGCTTTGGACTGGAAGGGACCTTAAAGATCACCCAGTTCCAACCCCGCTGCCATGGGTAGGGACACCTCCCACTAGGTCAGGTTGCTCAAAGCCCTGACCAACCTGGATTTGAACACATCCAGTGATGGAGCATCCACAGGTTCCCTGGGTAACCTGTGCCAGTGTCTCGCCACACTCAGGGTGAAGAACTTCCTCCTCATTTCTAATCTAAACAAGGAAGAAGTTTGTTATAATTTCTCTATTTACTGCTGTGTGCTTTTGTATTTGAAAAGTATGGTATCATAGGTGTCTTCCTTTTTATCACAGAAAATGTCTCAAAAAAAGGGATATGAAAATCTTCCACTGTGTGTTTTTAACTCCTTTGTGTCAGATCACCAGAGCTGGAGAATTTGTGATCCCTTTGGATTCTTTACACAAAAAGCCCTATGAAGTTCTTGTGCTAGGGAGAATTCAAGGAGACTCAGAGGAAGCCTTAAGGTATGCCAGGCTATTTATGGGAAATGGCTTTTTTGAGGCAGCTAGGATTCACTTGTTCATAATATGACATAATGTCCCAAAATTGTCTCTTGTCATCATCTTTTGACTGATCATGCACCTAAAAATCCCTGTGTTAATTTTGGGGTAAGGCAGTGAGTGCTTCAGTGAGATGAAAGGGTGGGAGCCTCATCCTGTCCTTTGTGCCTGCCTGTGCTGGGGCCCTGGCTCAGCTCAAAGCCTCGTGGACAGGGCTTCTTTTGCCGACAGGTCCTCTTGGGCCACGAGTCCTTGACGCAGGCTGATGCCATTTTGGGGATGCTGGTGTTTTTCTGCACATGGGAATGCACGGGACTACGGTGCTTGTTCACCACGGTGCTGCCTGGCCGTGGGTAACGATGTTCTGTCTAAAGCCTCAGTGATTTCTTAAACTTCTTGTTACGTATTTTGGCTGAGCAGCACTTAACTTCCCGGAGACTTCTCTGGAGTTTGACTGTGAGGGAATGTTCTGTGTGTTAGGTCTCCTCCAAAGTGGGTCTGTGAGAGCTGCAGCATCACGTTCGGTGGCGTTCATCCTCATACTCCTTTTCTCGTTCCGCTTTGTGTGACAGGAAAGCTGAAGATGTACTTCCAGTTCCAGAACACAAGTTAATCGTCAGCGTTCCCTGCAGCCTGCACTCACATAAACCCCCTCTGGCTGGTACGTTGCCATGTGTTGTGTAATGTTTCCGCAGGGCGTCCTCATTTGGATGGCAGATGGTTGGAATGATGTACCTGGAATGAGGTACTTTCATATATCAAGTACCTCAGTTTCCCATAAGCCAAGTGATTTAGTTCAGCAGGACTTGTGGTTCCTCAACATTTCTAAAAATGTTGTCAGGCACCTAAATCTTGGTCTCTAAAAATGAGTATGGGAAGTAGAACTTCAAGAATTATTGTCTACCCAGAAATATTTACATTTAAAAAAAAAAAAAAAAAGGGGGTTTAATTTCTTAAATTTGTTTCTTGAATGATGCAGGAGCAGTTTATGAATCCTGTATGTATGAAATTATGCCAAATGACCTAAAGTACCTTGTGAGGCTGGTGTGAACTTTAGGAATACATAAAATAGAGTATTTTCGAAGTAGGTAACAAAACCTGACACCTCTTCCTTGATTATGTCATCCTGAAAGAAATGGTTTTATTTCTGCATGAACTGCTTATACACCTGCAGCCCGGTTGTGCCTTTAAATCTAAAAACTTAATTATTTTAAAACTGTTAAGAGTAGGCAACAAAGAAGGTGTGCCCTGCTTATTTCTGAGGAGCTGTGTTTAATGTGCTGATGGTGATGCAGTAACTCTAGGCAGCTGGTTAACGCAGGTATGAATTCAACTTTTCAGAGGTTAGTCAAAAGGATTTGAAGTTTCCTGTGAGATGTGTTACCTTTTGCACACTGTTCTGGAGCACTCTGACTAATTCAATAGCAAAAAAACCAACCAACCAACCAAAAACCAATAAAATTGTGCTTCTTTCATCATTATAGCGCCTGAGTGCCTTACAATGCTGTGGTGAGAAAAATATTTAATACCTCTCACAAAATGATTTCATCCTGCCCCATGGGGCAAACTCCTGATGAATCTGAGGATTACACAGCACACGTGGTGCTGTGTAATTGCATCAGAAAAGGCCGTAGTGCTGTTGGAGAGGAGAGGTGTCACAGTCTGCTTCGCTGACACGCTTTCCTCTCGCTGTTCCCGAGGAACAGAGCGACATCAGCCAGGAGCTGATCTGGACAGTGGTTACATGTTCAGGGAGACCCTAAAATTTGGATTTACTACCTTAGCATACATCTATATACTTGCTCAAAAACTAGTAGAGGACCCATACTTTGTTTAGCTCAAAATAAAAAAAGAAAAGGCAATTCTGGGAGGATCTTTTTGCAGTTCTGATGCCTCATCTTTACAAATCAGGGCTGGAGCAGGAACTTTGTCTGTTGATTTTTAGGCTAATGAATGGCAGGGTCATGATTTGTGAGGCAGCCACCTTGAGCCTCTCCAGAAAACCTGCACTGAGAAGCAGACACAAACAGGAAACTTGGGAGGTATCCAGGGGTGAAAACCAGCTGGTTTGTATGTGATGTAGAGAATTCTCAGGCCAGAGTGGTCCTCAGAACAATTTAGGGCAGAATCTGGAAGCCACATTGGGGAATCCTTTATAAATGGTGATCCTGAGTGGGTTTGCAAAGAAACCACCCATGCTAATTTGTGTCTTGAGCCTTCACTCGAGCGCTGGGATTTCATACCATTGTGCAGCATTTCTGATTCTAGTTGAAAAAAAGAATTTGTTGTGGACGAGTATCAGCAGTTGACAAGGTTTTTATAAAAACCCACCTGTATCCTCCAGTTTTGGCAGCTCCATTCAGAATGTGGCCATGGAGTGCAAAGGGCAGGGGGTAAGACAGGAGCTAATTTCAGCCTTGTAGAAAGGCATCGCTTTTGTGAGCGGCCAGCGTTCTGGAGTGGTCAGTAGAGAGCAGCTGAGCTGCATCCTGGAGCGGCTCAGGAGATGTTTGAGCAGAAGCAGGGAGTTGGCAGAGGGGGAGAGGGATGCTCGATGAGTCACCAGCATTCTTTATGCTTTGTTTAAGTAGTAACAAAGCCAAAAATATTAGTATTTACTGAGGCTGTCTGGCACTGTATTTCTTATTACTACTATAAAGATTGTGTGTTGGTACATATGTAGCCACTTAATGACTGATTATAGCAGTTTATCTCTCTGGGGGAAGAGAAAGATGTAAATTAAAGTAAGCCATCAAAAAGAGATGTTTGGGTTCCTACAGGGCATTTAACCATGAAATTGCGACTGTAGGGGTTTCGGGTGATGCATGTCCTGTGTTCAATGCTTAGAGCTTTAATATGTCATTGGAAATGTACTTAAGCTTCTTTATGCAAATCCATTCAAATGAAATTTTATTATTCCTGGTTTTGATTCAGATAACAGCAGGTTTTCTCCCTGACTCAATTTGGTGTGGCTCCTAGCAGACACAGAAGGTATTCTGTTACGCAGGTGGTGGGGACTGATGTTGAACTTCAAGCACCTTTTTCTCCTTTTCTGTTTTATAAATTCATCTTGTGACAGCCATTTCTCCTCCAGTTCTTAAGTGTGTAAGTTTACTGTTAGAAAAGAATGTTGCCGTATAGGAGTATGCCTAAAAACATTGGAGTCTGTTCTTGGCCATGTTGGAGCTGCTGTGCCTATCTCCAGCAGGAGAGTGATAGGAGACCTTGGGAGCTCCCTCCTCTGGTAGCAACCCTGCCCTGTTAGGCTGTGTTATAAAAGTGTCTTGGAAGTAAAAAGAAGTAAATGCCTTTTGTTTCCTTATGTGCCCTGCAAGCCCTTACTGGTAGGCTCATCGGGAGGTGCGTCCACAGCTGGGTTTGACTTGGAGCTCAGGAAAGATGCGGAGCTGTGAAACCATCTTTGTGCCGAGCTTCAGATCGTTTTCTGGTCCTGCTCTGTCCAGGGATTAGAGAGGCTTGTCTGACAAGAAGTCTGCATTGCGAACTCTTGTGAGTGTCACTGTGAAGTGAGTTCAGTTGGGTGCTTTGTGCTTCTCATGGCTCACAGATTGGACAGGGAAAAGCCACCGGTCCTTTCCACTTGATGTCTCCAACTTGCCGAGCAGAACTTGCTCTTTAGGCAGCAGATGTTCAAAAGATAAGGGGAAACTGTTTTCTGCTTCAAAAATCTTTTGCTTATTTACACAGTTTTAGCAGTATGAATCTTCTGTACCTGTTTGGGGTTGGGAGTAGGCAGGTATGGCGGGTCTCCTGCCTGGCTACTGGATCACCCTTTAGAAGACAGCGGGTTTTCTGGAAAACCAGTTTTAGATCTGCCAGCCAGTTCCGCACTAGCAGGAGATGCGCAGGTAGAGGTGCCTGAGCTGCTGTCACACTGTTTTGACACCTGCAGGTGATAAGAATAATCTATTTATTGTCTAGTTAAGCTGTTTATTGTCAGTGGTATCTGTAAGTAAATAGAAGGAATTGTGGTTTGTGGTTTGCTTTGGTTTTGGTTTTTTTTAAAATCTATTCCTATGGTGGAAAAACTTTAATATTTAATCTTTATGCTGATGTAGATCCTCTAACCTGGAGGAAAAAAACCCAGCATTTGCTTAAGGGCTGCAAGTCAGCTCCATGTGTGCTAAGATAGCCTTCTGGTGATATAACAGCCGAACAAAGAAGCTGTAATTTGTAACTTGAACACTGACTTTTCCTATTTTAAGGAAGCCAGTGTAATGAGATTTTATGCCAACCAAATGCAGCAGTGTTATTGCCCTCTTGATAAGGTAATTTCCATTGCAGTTCAAGTTACTGCCTGATGTGATTATGCAAATAGTCCTACAACCAGGCAATGAAAAATCGTGCTGTAACGTGATCTTGAATCCCAGGTAATCGGGCTCTGTTTTTAAAACCACCTCTGACTTTAAAATAAAGACCCTCTTGCTGACAGCAGGAGAGGGGGAGATTCCTGGGACTTTCATTTTAAGTTCTGTAACTAAATCGATCAAAAGATGGTCATGAGCTTCCTGGTTCTGCTGAACTGACCCATTTTTTGGCTACCTCTTTTTGGCTTTCTGGGAAACCAGTCTTTGAGGTTGCTTGAATCACCTATGTGTGCTTTTAAAATTCGTTCTCTTAGGGGTGGAAGTTTCTGGTGCATAGTAAAACTGTTTTTGATTACTGGACTTAGAACCCTGATATTTTTTAATCTATACACTTAACAAATGTCAACATTACTAGCATGCTCTTATTGAAGTTTCGTCACCTGGATAACTGCTTCCTCTATTTAGAAGCCTATATGAAGCATAAAATGCTTCTGTTTTAGTTTTATATGGAGGGGGAGAAAAGTCATATAAGGTCTGACTCTGAAGTAAGCTGTGTGTGATCTTATGTCCATTAGGTTCAAAAAAATACTCTGCAGATGTCAGGAGCTGCTCACAGCGCTTACTGAAAGCTATGGAGCTTTGCTTTCCACGGTCTTTCCCTTCTCTTTCATGGAAAAACTGCAGCCTTCTACAACATGGGCTTCCTTACAGCAAGAGAACAGATTTTTTGGAAGACCTTTGTAAAGTCATAGAATCACAGACTGGTTTGGATGGGAAGGGACCTTTCAAGGTCATCCAGTCAACCCCCTGCAGGGAGCAGGGACATCTGCAACTAGAGCAGGTTGCTCAGAGCCCCAGCCAAGCTCACCTGCAATGGTGCCAGGGATGGGGCAGTGACCACCTCTCTGGGCAACCTGGGACAGGCTCTCACCACCCTCAGCATCAAAAGCTTCTTCCTCCTCTCCAGTCTAAATCTCCATCTTTTAGTTTAAACCCATCACCCCTTGTCCTGTCCCAACAGATTCTGCTCAGAAGTCTGTTCCCACCTTTCTGACAGGTGCCTTGAAGTCCTGAAAGGCCACCAGAATGTCTCCCTGGAGCCTTCTCTTCTCCAGGCTGAACACCTCCAACTGTCCCAGCCTGGCCTCACACTGGGAGTGCTCCAGCCCTTGGATCATGTTGGCAGCAAATTGTGCACAAAAAATCCTTAACTAAATAGAGCACAGAAAAAGAACAAAGATTTTTACCACCTTTTTTTTTTTTTTTTTTTTGGTAATATGGTGGGTTTGCAAATTGGTGTAAAAGCAGCTATGCAGAGGGGGTGCCTAAGCAGCTGAACTCTGTGGTACCAAACAGCAGTGTTGGCTGTGGCAAGTTTTCTGTCAGAACCTCTATTTCCCTCCAAACCTCGCAGACTCCTCTCTGCAAATATTAGATTTCTTTAACTGTTTTCACTTGCCTCTGGAAGGAGCAGGCTTGTAGAATAAGGTTCCTGCTGGTAGCAGTATTTTTTTAGCTTAAAAGCTGCCTTGATGATAACCCATCCGAGACATTCCTTTGACATCTGCTAACGAGGGAGGGAAGGAAAATAGATTTGTACACTATGACAAAATGCAAGAAAGTCTGGAAACACTTACTACAAAGAACGTACGAAAAAGTTTTGAATGGGTTGAAGCTTTGGAGGAGGTGGTGACGTAGGCAGGAAATGCACTGGGGTCAGTTAACACTCACTGGGAAGTGAGGTGGGTGCTCGTTGCTCTGCAGGGAGGGGCCTGTGATTGCCAAACTGCACACACAGTCAGAACTTGGAAACAGTGTTAGATTTATCAGCTGCCTTTTTAAGCTGTAGAGTTTCAGGAACCACTGGGCGATCTGATCAAAACTGACCAAGATATCCTTTGGAAATGGAAATGGCTTCATAGTTTTTCTTCTTTTGTCCTCAATAACAAACATAAAAACTTAATTTTTAGTGTTGATTTTCAGTCTTTCTCCCCGCTTTGTGTTGGGTACTCACCTTTGCTTTTCTTGTGCATATTTTTATATGTAGTATCTTTGTAGCTGTTTCATGAAATGTCCTTTAGAGGTTTTTTGACACAGACACAGCCTGGATGGCTCTGTATGTTAAGGAACATGTTTAAGAGTGAGCTGTCTGTACTAACCCTTTCCAGGTGAAATGTGAGATCTTTTTCTCTGGCTCCAAGAATACCAGTGGTAAAATCAGTGTTAGTGACGGACATCTTTCCTTTGGATGTAAGCAGTAGAAATGCTCAACTGTCCAAGAAGTTTGACATTGATGTCGCTGATGAAAGATCACAGTTACATAGATGGTTCTTCAGATGACAAGTTGGTGTTGGGGGAAAAAGTCTCTGTATCTTTATAGCCCTGTCTGTGCTATGCTTATTTAGCTGGTGTTTCTTATTTTACCTTTTAAGAGTTGTCATCAAAAAATGCTTTTCCTCCTTTAAGCTGTGAAGGAAAAGAGTGTGATCTTAATTAAGGGAAGGTTTTATTTATTTGTGTATTTCTAGAAGTGTTGCCCCTGTGTTATTGGAGATAAGTGAGTCTTTAAGAGTCGTTTGGTTGATATTACTGAAAATTTCAGAACTCATCTATGTAGAGGCCAAGGTAAATCCTCATTCCCTTTCTCTAAATGAAAACCAATAAACCAAGGCTATTGAAGGCCTTGATAGCATTGTTCAGAATCTCAAGGGCACTTACTTAAAATGACTTTCTCACTATAAATAGTCCAGCTGTTTGAAACCCCTGAAATAAATTTGCCATCTTTCCCTTTTTTAACGAAACATTCCCTTTTCCATCCCCTAGCAGCACAGGGGAGGTTTTGTCTGTTTGCTGTTGTTTGTACCTCTGTCACTGTTGCTCTCTCCTTTTTCCTCTTGCACAGGGGTTCTGGCAGAGTTCATCGAGCCGGATACGGAATGCCTGGAGCTGTTTGCTCGCAACCTGCAGCCCGGCTGGACCAGCTGGGGAAACGAGGTTCTGAAGTTTCAGCACATCGACTACTTCACTCTTCTGCAGCAGGAAAACTGAACTGGGCCTTGTAGCTTAGGTTGGACATTCTGCACCTTCCCCGCAAGCTCTTGAACCCGCTGCTGGTACTGGCGGTGCCCTTGGAAGGGAAGGGAGGAAAAACCAGTGGTGCTTCAGCTAGAACTGCATGAGAACGCCCTGGGTACCGCTGTCTCCATGTGCACAGGCTGCTCCTTCCTTCTGATGACCTGGAGAGATTCTGATGCTGTTGCTGGAGTGCCAGTCCAGCCCGGCTTTTTCCAAACCCTGAGCAAAGGGAGTGATTGCAAAGCGTTCTCACTGCAGCCGTCAACTCCACGTTGTGAGCACTCCTTATTTTTAAAGAACCATAAAATGTTGTTTTTAAAGAGTGTCTACAGAACTAAACAGCTCAGAATTGCTTATGTTTCCTTAAAGAAGACTGTTTCTTGCAAAAGAGTGGATTTTGAGCTCCAGCAATGATGAAGGCAGTGTGTCTTCCTGCATGTTTGTCTTTCCTGGGAGGAAGTGATCAGTGCTTGTGCTAGTTGGTGAGTGAATTGGTGACCGACCACGTCCTGTGGAGTAACAGTCTTTCTGTATACAGTGTTAATTCTTTGAAGATGCTGTTAATGATCATTCTCAACATCTTACAAATCCTGCCTAGGAAGCTGTTAGATTTAACAGGTTATAAGTATTCTAACAATTCTCTTTTCTCATGTTCTCAGACCAGTAAAAAGCCACACCAGGGAACTGTGTTTTTCAGCTAGCATAAAAATGGTTGGATTGGTTTATTTTATAAGAATGGTACACTTTGTGTGACCTTTGCTGCCCTTAGATTTGCCTTGAGAAATAACACAAAAAAAAAAAAAAAAAAAAGGATTTAATGAAGCCTCTGGCAGTTACTCATCTGCAGCAGTGGAGGCAGAGCTGCTGGACAGGCCGATTGTCCCGACGGGAAGCTCCGGAGCTCTGGCTGCTGTGGTTGGGAACAGAACACATCACGTACCTCCTTTACATTCGTCTCCCTTTTGATTGCCTGATCAGCTGCAGAGTGTTTTTAAATCAAACTTTAAATGTTATCAGATTATTTTTATGTAATAAAAATTAAAATAAAAACTTGTCAGTGTCTTATTTGCAGACTCAGTTTCTCTGTTACTGTTCAATTTCGTATCCTGCCTCTTGGAGCAGTGGAAGTAGCAAAACAAGGTAAAAGGCTTTTGGCTATTTGTTTGTTTCCTCTCTGCTAACAGTTAAACATATACTCAGTTATAAGTAAATAATGTAACAATGAAAGTAATTACCAGGCAAAACACTTCTTGTTGCATGATTTTGTTTAGTCTACATTTTAAACTCTGTACTACAACTATGAGGGATAAGAAGGTTCTTTATTTGTTTTCAGGTTTTACAAGTCATTCCTTACCTTGAGCTTTCATGTTCCTGGACAGAATCCCTCCCCCCCTGCCCAAAATGGTCTCATCCAGAACTAAATGCGTGTGTGAGGCTCAGGCATGGAATAAATCATAACTGCTGCCCAGACCTTGTTTTCCCTTTGTAGACCAGCACAAGAAATGATGGTGCTGTCTGTTCTGCATCCGCTGCTGGGAGTGGCTCTCAATTATCCTTTTAATTGCAGATAAAGGAGAGGGTGGAACAGTCTCAGAGATCAGGAAACCACCTTCTTCCTCCTCGGAGTGAAGCAGCAGAACCCTGCTACCGGAAGGACCCTTTTTGATCTGTTCCAGGATTTATGACCTATTTAATCTGTCTTTTCTGTGGAGCCATGTGGCCTTCAACCCATCCTCTGCCTTCTGAGCTGCTGTGCTTGGCAGCTGAGCAGCTAATCCTGCAGTGGGGAATATGGCCCCCTAAGTGTGGCTTGTGCCCTCCAGCAAGGCACGTGCAGGCAGGATGGAGGCCTTGGATTGGAAATCAAAAGTTGGAGGTTGCTGGCTAAATAATTACCTGATCCTATCATAAATAGTTACAGAATTGTGCCTTGAACAGCCCTTTGCTCTGCTCTGGCTGTGAGGAAAACCCTGTGAATATGACATAAGTGGGGTTCTGCTGAAACCATTGGGGTTTCTCAGGTTCAGTACATCTCAGTTTGCTGCTAACTTGGAAATCTCATGGTGGTATTAGCAGCTGATAGCTCCAGGGCTATCTTTTAAGCATAATTATTGGCCTGTGATACTTAATTAATAATTTAAATACCCTCCTACACTTTAGAGGTCCAAAATGCCAGCTGTCCCCAACCAGTCATCAGACCTTCCAGTATCAGTCAGACAATCCCTCTGAGGCAGCAGCTGAAGTGTTCTGAAAAATGAGTGACGAATGGAGCTGATATAAAAGGGCAGTTCAAGATCCAAATTCCTTTTATAAAAGAATAGTATTAGTGATATCAATTGCTCCATATTACTTCTAGGGTGGAAAGATGTCCTCTGGGGTGTCAAACCTTGTATGAAAACGAAAACCTGCACTGAAGAGTCTACAAACTTGGAAAGAAGAAATGGAAGCACAGAGAAGATAGAGCTGGAGGAGTACAGGGTGGTAAGGAGGTGTTGAGTGAATAGGGTAAGTAGCAGCCCAGACATTCCTCACACCTTCAGTATTCCTGAGAATGGGCTGGTTCCCCCCTCCCCCGTTTTTCAAGAGATATTCTGCTTTTCTATTTTGGTATGTTAGAAATCACACATTCCAAGGAAAAAGAGGTGAAATGTGCGTTTTAGTGACAACATTGACAAAAGAGAAAGTTTTTTTCAGTTCTAAAACCTTTTTGTGGCAGTTTGGGGAAGTGAGAACTGTGCTTGGGAATTTTCAGAAAGTATTTTATTTGGTACAACTGTTAGTTTAGCAGGACAACAATAAAGTTCTTTGCTAGGTTTTCTCCACTACTTAAGGCCTTTTAAAATTGTGTCTTACTGCAAAAATATCTCAGTTTGTAAAGCAGGAAGAAGTAATTTTAAGCTGCATCTATATGTAGAGTACATCAAGTGTCATAATCAAACTTACTTTTATGAAGATTCAGGTTTGAGTATGATTTCAAAATGTCAAATTAGCATATGACCTTTACTTGTATTTTCAAACTTCTTTAAAGTAAAAAGAATTATACCAGTAAGATATGTTTTTGGAATAGTGATTGCTGGGTGTGAACTCCTGTGGAAGCAGGAAAGTTTCTTCTGTGACATCAAACATTATTTAAACAGTGAAGTAAGTGAGCAGCTCCCACCTCTCCACAGGACTCAGCTCAGGTGGGTGCCAGCAGCAGTAAAGACTTTGAAAATTTATTTCCAAATTACATAAACTGCAATAAAGTTACAGGAGGAAAATGCTGCTCTGCCTTGAGAATCGTGTCCGTTACCCTCAACGTGCCATTTCGGATTAACCTACTGCTTGCTTGGGGTTGAACCTAACAGTGAGGGAATGGAAGATGGCAAGAGAAGAGCCGAGGGATGAGGTTTTTCCAAGCTGCAAGTGTTTTCATAGAGTCACAGACTTGTTTGGGTTGGGAGGGACCTTTAAAGATTGAGTCAAATCCCCCTGCAGGGAGCAGGGACATCTGCAACTAGAGGAGGTTGCTCAGAGCCCCAGCCAACCTCACCTGCAATGGTGCCAGGGATGGGGCAGCGACCACCTCTCTGGGCAACCT
>WTSP01010716.1:0-11399 GCA_025331215.1 Actenoides lindsayi | reverse complement strand
CTTTCACAGTAAAGAAGTTTTTCCTCGTGTTGTGGTGGAGATTCCTGTGTTCAGGTTTGTGACCATTACATCTCATCCTATCACAGGGCACCACTGAGAAGACACTGACTCCTTCTACTTGACACCCACCCTTCGGATATTTGTAAATATTAGTAAGGTCCCCTCTCAGTTTTCCCTTCTACAGGCTAAACAGCCCCGGGGCTCTCAGCCTTTCCTCATCTTTGTAACCATCCTGTTATTATTTCTCTATTATTTCTCTGTCTCTCTTGAACTGGGGAGACCAGAACCGAATACAATACTCTGGATGTGGTCTCACTAGGGCAGAGTAGAGGGGAAGGATAATATCCCTCAAACTGCTGGACACAGTCTTCTTTATGCACCCCAGGATACCACTGGCCTTCCTGGTCACAAGGGCACAATGATGTTCCATGGATAATTTACTGTCCACCAGGACGCCAAGGTCCTTCTCCATGGAGCTGCTTTCCAGCAGGTCAACCCCTAACCTATACTGGTGAATTGTGTTATTCCTCCCCAGGTGTGGGACTCTACACTTATCCTTGCTGAACTTCATTTGATTGCCCTTTGTCCAGCTCTCCAGTCTGTCCAGATTGCACAGGATGGCAGCACAGCCTTGCGGTGTATTGACCACTCCTCCCAGTTTAGTATCATCAGCAAACTTCCTGAGGGTACACTCTATCCCTTCATCCAAGTCATTGATGAAGATGTTGAATTAAGACTGGACCCAGTACTGACCTCTGGGGAACACCACTAGTTACAGGTTGCCAAATGGACTCTGCACCACTGATCACAACTCTTCAAGCTCTGTTGTTCAGCCAATTCTCCACCCATCTCACTGTCTGCTCTTCTAACCCACACTTCCTGAGCTTACCCATGAGGATGCTATGGGAGACAGTATCAAATGCCTTGCTGAAGTCAACGTTCATCCACTGCTCTCCCTGCATCAGCCCATCTAGTCACACCATCATAGAAGACTATCAAACTAGTTAAACACGACTTCCCTTTAGTAAATCCATGCTGGCTACTCTTGATAACCTTCATTTCTTTCATGTGTTTCAAGACAATCTCCAGAATGAGCTCCTCCCTTTCCAGGGATGGAGGTGAGGCTGACTGGTCTCTTAAGTTCCAGGGTCTTCCATCTTCCCCTTTTTGAAGACTGTAGCGACACTGGCTTTCCTCCAGTCCTCAGGCACCTCTCTCATTCTCCATGATCTTTCAAAAATGATGGATAGGGTTAGAGCAACATCATCACCCAGCTCCCTCAGCACTCATGAGTGCAGCCCATTGGGGTCCATGGATTTGTGCACATTCAGTTTACCCAAGTGATTGCTAACCCAACCTTCATCAACCAGTGGAGAGTCTTCCTCCCTCCAGGCTTTCACTCCTTCTTCCAGGGTCAGGGATTCCTGAGGACTGGCAAAGACTGAAGCAAAGAAGGCATTCAGTAGCTCCACCTTCTCTGCATCCTCTGTCACCAGGGCTCTAATGTCATTCAGCAGTGGGCCCACATTTTCCCTATTCTTCCTTTTACCACTGATGCATTTGAAGAATCCCTTCTTGCTCTCTTTTACTGCCTTTGCCAGAATTAATTCTAAGAGGGCTTTGACCTTCCTTGTTGCATCACTTTTGAATGAAGATGCTTAGGTACATGTAGAATCAAGGTTTCTTTTCTCATTCTCAGTTGTTTCTCCAACTCCGGGTTTGCAGTAGGACATGCTAGATGAACAATACTTCCTTCTCTCGTGAGTGCTACAGAACAACACTTATATAGCTATGGATAGATTTGAAATGTTGTTACAGTCTTTTCTCAAAGCTAAGAATTCTCATATAAAAACATACCATCATGTCAATAGTTCTCTCTGGAGCAACTCTTACTAAGTTAGCATTAAGTATTATTACATACTAAGCAAAATAATTCTAGTTCATAAAAATAGCTTTAGTTAAAGATTCAAAAAGCTTCCTACCCGCTCTCTTAAATATACACACACATATATACCTCTTAGTACCACTTAAAATTTCCTAATTTATTTACTTCTCTTTCTTTTTTCTTCCAGCAAATAAAGAAAAAAAAAAAACAACACAAAACCACCTCTGCCAAAAGAAATATTTTATGAGGTAATTTTGGACATTAAGCAGCTCTGTGCTAATGCTCCTCTATCAACATCTATGTTCTCATATTAATAAGCTATGGTTGGAGGTGACACGTACATACAGCAAACACATTTGATTTCAGAATAAGAGTCTCCAGTAGAGGCTGTAAGAATTGGCAATACTAGCACTCTATGGCAACCATTATTTATGCGATTATAAGTTTGAGCACCCTATGGTGCTCACTTTGAGCTCCCTGTCTATGGCCTCTTACAGTCCCACTGGAATCTTGACCCATTCACATCACCTGGATGCTCGTTCTTGGGACCCAGCCCCACAAGAGAAGATATATCCTTCTTAGTGGAACCCAGGCACTGCACAGGCTGGGTGCAACAGACACATTCTTCATACATACAGGAACAAAAGAAATCACATTCATTTTTGCTGAAATATTTTAAATAGGACAGATATACCCTCATATGACCTTCTTTTTCTTTTTTTTTTTTTTTTTTTTTTAACTACCAAGTTAGGTTATTTTTCTTTGGTAGTAGAGGAAAGGTTTCATTCATCTTGGTTGACATTTAAAAATAATGTAAGCAGTACAACAGAAGCTGCTTCTATATAGATATTGAAAACATGAATAGTTTCAATAGAATGTTTGAATTATCCTTTTCAAACTGACTTTCTGCTTTTCTAACAAAAGTTTGAAAAAAATTAACGTAATCTGCAATAATTCAATCTATTTTCATTTTGCAAAGGGAGGTATGTTTTACCAGCTATTCTCTCAGTGAATATAATAGTAATTTGTTGATTAGGAATTTTATATCTTTGTGTAGATAACAATACTGTATTTGGCATCACCATACAGGTGAGGCTATAAAAAAGCCAACTCAAAGCTCAGTGTCTCTCATGCCAGCACAGGAGACACCTCAGTTGGAGTCAACTGGAACGACTATGGTCAATAAAGATAAATGGAAATCAGAACAGATGCAGAGGAAGATTACTAGAATGACAAAATGGGAAAAATGGGGAGACATCTGGTGACAGAAACCTAAAAATATTTAGGTTTCTAAGTTTAGGAAAAAAGTACGTAGTGAAAGAACTATATGGTTGGTTTATACGTTATACACATATGATTTAACATGTGAATTAGTATTTCCAGTTCAAAGGAAAAGGTACACTTACAGGAAACAGTATCAACAATACAAACATCACATACATGCATACAAATGGGTGTCTCAGACAATTCCCAACCCCCCAGTCTGTCCAGTAGTTGTCGTGTACTTGTCCTTCCGACAGTCAGCTCCTCCCCAGAGACACACACATATCTAATCTAGACTTACAAACACTTCAAAACCTGGCTCCCAAGCTACTTATCCTACTTGCCAGCTGGTTCAGCTTGATGTTTGCTAGCAAATGCACACCTCACTCGCTTCTGTTGCTGGCCACAGAATCCTAGGCCCTGTGATACCTGGTCTAACTGCAGTTGTGGCAGTTAGACCTCCATTAACACAGATGCACACAGAATAGAGACCTCCTCACCCAGGGAAATAGAAATGGAGTTTACTGAGAAGACAGGGCAGATGAAAGTGATCAGGTGCAAGACGTGGTCAGACAGGCATACTGTCAAGCCCAGTTTACACACAACCAGACCCTTTTAACCTCTTACCATTTTACTTTACCATGCCTGATCCTCCCTTAATCACCTCAATCCCTCTCTTTCTTCACTTCTGGTTCATCTTCCTGAACAACCCATAATCAGCGTTGAACAATCACTAAATGCTCTTCCCTGTATCTTGTAATACCACTCAGTCTGAATGGTCCTCCTGAGAACTGCTCTCGTTTGATTCCTCTTGATGGGTATCACAACCACACAGTGGTGCTGAGATTCTCCTGGAAGAAGCCAGGGCAGAGTGTCCCTTCCTCTCACTGGGCTGTTGGGGTTCTCCTGCCTACCACTGCACCTCTGTGCTCCTTCATGTTCATGTGGATGAGTCTCTTACAGCAGATCCCTCCTCTGCGAACAGCCAGGACAGGTACCACACAGGTTTCCTAACATGTCATTACATTTCTGTGTTCCTCTTTGTGTGTGGTGACCCCTTTCCTCAGACATAATCAAATGTGCTTTGCATTTTTGTCTGTGATCCAGGACTGGGTGACACCCTCGTTGTACCAAAAGTGTTATTTCCCTTTTACGTATGACTGCAAATGAAAGAAATACAAAGCAATTGTAGTGATTGCTATCAGACACTGGAAATACACAATGCATTGCATTACCTTTTAGGGTTCTGTGGACATTATAAAATGACAGAATGGCAGTGGTTGGAAGTTGGCTTAGCAGCAAAGACTGCAGTAAAGAAGGCATTCAGTAACTCCGCCTTCTCTGTATCCTCTGTCACTAGGTCATCCATATCATTCAGCAGCAGGCCCATATTTTCTCTAGTCTTCCTTTTGCTACTGATGTACTTGAAGAAGCCCTTCTTGTTCTCTTTGACATCTCTTGCCAATTTTAAATCCAAGTGGGTCTTAGCCTTCCTTGTTTCATCCCTGCATACTCCTGCAGTGCTCCTATATTCTTCCCAAGTGGACAGTCCCTTCTTCCACATACTGTAATATTCCACTTTATTTTTTCCAGAAGCTCTGGCAGGTCTCCTGTCACCTTTGCTTGATTTCTAGTTCATAGGCATGCACCAATCCTGAGCCTGGAAGAAGTGGTACTTGAATATTAACCAGCTTTGTTGGGCATCTCTACCTTCTACAGCCTTAACCCATGGGATTCCTCCATGCAGGTCTTTGAAGTGGCCCAAGTTAGCACTGCTGAAGTCCAGAGGTGTAATTCTACTTCTTGTGCTGTTTCTTCAATATGAGATACTGAACTGCATCATCTCATGGTCACGGCAGCCAAGGCTGCCCCCAACCTTCACATCCCCAACCAGTCCTTTGTTGTTTGTTAGGAAAAGGTTTGTCAGCACACCTTGCCTCACTGGCTTCTCCACTATCTGTGTAAAAAATTTATCATCAATGTTCTTCAGGAACCTCTTGACTGTATGTTCCTCGCTCTGTTGTCTTTCCAACAAGTATCAGGGTGATTGAAATATCCCATGAGAAGAAGGGCCTGTGATCATAGGCTATTTTCAGTTCATTATAGAAGTCCTCATTGACTTCCTCTTCCTGGTCAGGTGGCCTGTAGTAAACATCCACAACAGCATCACCTATATTTGCCTGCTCCTAGTTTCTTACCTGTAAGCTCTTGATGTGTTCTTCATACACGCCTAGGCATAACTTGATCCATTCCAGTTGCTCTGTCACATAAAGAGCAACTCCACCATCTGGAGTTTCTGGCCTGCCTTTCCTAAAAGGTATGTAACTGACCATGACAGCATTCCAGCCATACGAGCTGTCCCTCATTGTGTTTCTGTAATTGCAATGATATCATGGCCTTGTGACCATACACAGATCTCTAGTTCTTCCTATTTATTTCCCGTGGTGCATGTGTTGATGAACAGGCATTTCAGAGAGGTAATCAGACATGCAGATTTCCCTAGAGGGATGCAAGAAGATCCACCACAGCAATACATACCCTTGAGGTGATTGGCCTTCTGGTTCTTATCTTGAAAGGCAGCTAAGGAACATTTGTTCCCACTTCTAGTAATTTAGCTGGCTGAGAAGAGCTGCTGTGAAGAAAGAGATGGAAGAAGTCTCAGCAGAAGATCCTCCCTCTTATGCTCGGAAACTTCTTTTTGTTCAGTTCCTGTGTGAGCTCCTGCTCTTGTCACAGCCATCCGTGTGCCTGGCCTGTGATGCCATGTCTGTCCTAGTCTCAGGCTGCATGGGGCACCCATGGACCCTGCATTGATGCCCTGGGCCCTACACTGAGGCACCTCCAGGCCCCATATCAAATTTCACCATCTCACCCCAGTCTAGCTTAGCATTCAGAGTCCCAGTGGTGTTTATTGTCAGTACGCATCATTCCCAAGGACATTTGCATCTCAGGAGTAAAGCTTTGAGCCTTGCATGAGGTTGCCTTGGAAAAGATTGTGGTTATTCAGGCAGTAGTGAGAAGGACTCCGGAGGAAGTGTGCTGCTCACCTTTCAGGGACAGTGGTGCTGTGCCTTCTTCCCTTTTCCTGAAATGCTGCCTGAAGTTCTCACCCTTCTCTACTCTGCTCCAGAGCCTCTTTGAGAAAAGGATGAAGCATAAAGGACTATAAAAAGTCCTACAACTTCACACTGAAAATCATACATAATACATTACAAACCAACTGTTTGACAGCTGGCAGAATGTATAGAAAAGGTATAGCTCCATGTGATATTTTCAAAGCTGCATATTACTGTATTTCCAATTAACAAATATACAGGGTAAATTCCAATGAGTTTCTTGCTTTACAATGCTAAGTCTGAAAGCAAAAATAATCTTCCATTCTTTGTCTTGAGGCATCTAGATGCAAAGATAGAACTTGGTTGACTGGCAAGTTAATCAAACTGAATGAATGATAAGCCATCAGGACAAACTGAACACACACTCTTACACACATACACACATACACACACACACTGGTCAAGTGAGACATTGCTTTCCTCCAAAAATTGTCATTTGTTGGTTAGTATTCTGACCATGAGTCATTACATCTTAACATCTAACCTAACTTCATTTCAGGCTATTATGCTAGTCTAGAGATACACTGTATATATTCACCCAAATGTGGATACTACTTTACCATAGAAATAATACGGTGTAAGCACATACTTATAATTGTCACAAGCTCGTAATGATTTTACTACCCTAGAATAAACATGGGTAGCATTTACAAAATGTTAAAAACTGGGAGTCTTTTTCTAAATTTAACACATCTATTTCAAACCTTTAGCTTGTCAGTCTGCAAGCCACCCCTGAGTATACCTGTGTTTGGAAAGATAACTCAGCATATCTTTACAAAAGCACAAAAGTTAGCATTTTATGTCTGAAAAAACAGGAAAGGGTTGCTTTCAGATATAAATAAAAACTTTTTTTTTTCCTCTCAATTGAAAAAAAAATAGCCGTATCAGCAGGAAGCCACTATGTGCTGGAACCTTATCACCAATTTCTACTCTGCATACATGACAATCCTTGAAAAATCATGGTAAGCTATTTTTATTGAAGAATTTTAATAGACCAAAATAAAAAATGAATTATTCTGCCTTTGCAATACTGTATGTGACTCAGTTCTAATTTTTTTTTTTTGCAATTGAGTATGTTATTAAATATAAACCCTATCCTTATAACTTCAATACATATAGCTCTTTATGAAAGAAACTCATTTTTGTAACTGTCCAAACATACATCTGCATTTTTATACAAAGATGTCGAAGTACTTCAGGAAATTCTTAAACTCTTCAGTGAGAACTGTGTTCCCACAAATGAGAATAAGGAAGGCACGAGTCTGGTTATCAGGATCTACTGTACATCAAGCTGAAATCACACGTTTTGACTCTGGGGAATGTGACCAGTTGATTTGAGGGAATGCCGTCACAAATGGAAGAACATGAACTGGAGAAAATAGTAAGAAATGATGCACAGAAATTGAGAATAAAGGTCTGCAGGGGAAGTAGCTGCCCTTTGAGAAAGCTTTCAGAGATGGAATAATTGCCATTATCATACAGCAAGTGGACTGTTGGGATCCAGAGTTTTTACTGTAAATAGGTGCCACGTGAATAGTTTTATCATCTGCCTCAAATGAGAATAAATATCTCCATGACAGCACCAGAGATAATGCTAGCAAAATAAGATGAAGAATATGCCCCCAAGACAAAGAATATGCCCCCAAGACAAAGAATATGCCCCCAACTTTCTCCAGAGAGGGAGTTAACTACTCCTTTCTCCCTTGCCATTTCCTCATTTTATCTTGTAAGAATCTGATGCAGTGAAACTTGCCTACTTAAGTTATATTCAATTGGCAGATCAGTTAGCCAAATATTCCAACCGGTAATAATTTACAACTA
The DNA here is from genome assembly GCA_025331215.1 of Actenoides lindsayi. NCBI lineage: Eukaryota > Metazoa > Chordata > Aves > Coraciiformes > Alcedinidae > Actenoides > Actenoides lindsayi. The sequence continues at coordinate 3,314 of WTSP01010716.1, read as the reverse complement.
TTGGTCAGTTTTCAAATATTAATGTACTCAGAAGAGGATGTTTGGAATTAAAAAAAAAAAGCTGCTAGAATTACTACTGTTTTACAGAGGACAGGGGTGGAAATGTCTTAGCTAGGATCATATAGCCTATCAATTATGAGCAATGAATTCAGTTTTCACTCTAGAATCCAAGCTCGTAATTGAGAAGAATGCTAACGTTACATATATAATAACAGATCTCTTTTTTAGCTGATGGATTAGCTTGATGAAAACTTTCAGGCAACATTTCAGTTCCACAATTTAGAAATCATCTCCAGAATGAAAACTTCTCAGATTTTACAGAAGTTCATGTGCATTGAACATTTATAGAAACTAGAATACTTGCAAAAGTAACTTGCATTGTTTATGGACAAAGAGAGCAAATTAATATTAAAGATAACAAAAAAGAAAAATAGTAACATAAATTGTCATTTAAATCCTACCACACCAGGGGAAAAAAAAAAAAACCACACATAAAAAAGAAAACAAGAAACAAAACAAGACAAAACAACAACCAAAAAAACCCCCCAAACCAACCAACTAAAAATTAATTTAAAAAAACCAAACCACAAAAAAAATAACAAACAAAGCAAAAGCGTACTTGTATTTTGGAATATGCAGCTGTGTGCCTGTCAGTCCTTGCTTTTGTTTTCAGATGAAACTACGGGATGAGACTGTAACATGTTCAAACATTACAGAAAAGAAGAATATGGGTGTTGCAAAAGGATGGATCTAGGTGCCTTGAGTCTTATCAAAAAGATAGGAAAACATTCAGAGTAGCATTCTGACCTTATTAAAAAGGTGAGCACTGTGTATTTCAGTCCATGGAGGGCTTTCTGGATTCTGACAAGTGTAGCACATCTGCCAGTCTTTTCAATTTTCCCTTGAAGCCTCATCTAACAGCTGTTTTCCCTTGGCACCACCTTCTGTCCTCCATTCTCACATTCCTCTGTCTCTTTTTTTGTGTTGCCTTCTGGTCTCAGCTTTTCAGCAAAACCCTCTACTCTTGGGAAAGACCAGAAACTGATTATTTTGGAAAATGCTTTTAATCTGAGTGTATATGCTTACATAAATTAGCTTCTTAAAAAAGCTACTCCAAGAATTGGTTATCGGTATCCCTTTGATCAATATGGAAGTAAAGATATGCAAGATACTTTAAATTGAGTGGAAAACTGACTTTCTGTCTTGAGAAGTTTACAGATTGTAAGAATACAGCACACATCCCCAGGAGTGAAAAGACAAATTCAAGTATGATTAGAGTTTTAACAGTAAAGGAATAGAAAATAATTATGTAGAGAGATATATATTGACAATCTCTTCCACTGATTTTATTCTTTATATATTCATTATGGAAGACGTACAAATTCAACATTTCTAATTGTACTATTTTTATATCTTCCTAAAAACTTGACAATCATTGGCAATAAAAATCACTAGCACCTTTTACTTTAATTCTGATGACAAAAAGGAACAACATAATATCTGTTTGAATTTCTACCATTACGTACTTAACACTTGTAGCAAACAGCTTTTCTGCAAAATTAGAACATTCTTCTGATGAGCGTATGGAAAAAGCCAATTAAGTTTTAATAAATAAATTCATAGGAAGCACAATGTGATGCTGGAAAACTAAAGTGGTTAAGAGGCTATATGTGTCAAGTAAATTGAATTATTCACTGAGTTCCACAGAAATGGAACCCTGTATCTCTTACAAAATGGTATTTCATATAATCCTGGGAAGAAAGGTGGTATACACTGTTCAAAAACAATGACATCAACACACTCCCATAGAATATACTACACATGTATCAGGATTTTTATCTTCTTTAAATAATTATCATCTCTGTTTTTCTTACTATGGATCTGATCTGCCTTCTATGAAAGTCCTGAATTCACTCCACAGTCCATCCAGCACTAAATAATTTTATCGCTTTCCTTGTTAAATACACACTACATGTGACGAATGTATAATAATGTTCTTGGTTTGAGGAAAGAGGTAAATCTTTCCCACCCTTCTTTGCTTCCCTTGCGAATTATTTGGGGTTTTTTTTGCCTCTGGACACACTCATATCATCTCACTGTCGGGAATAATTTATACAGATTTATTCCAAGTATCCATGAGTATTCTCGATTATTCTTCTTCAGAACAGACAACCAGAAGCTTTTATAAATGATAGCAAATTATGCACAACTCTGAGTAATGTGTTACCACGCTGAAAAGGTCTATGCATAGAAAGTAAAATTATCTTCAAGCTGCATAAACATTAACCTAACTGCATACAAATGTATCTATTACACTACTATATATTGAATTTGTTTTCAAATTTCAGTGCCAAAAGAAAGAATTACGGGACATCTTTCTTTTTAAGTACTTCAAGCAGACAGAGTTTACTTTGCTAAAAAAAAAGAAGGGTTAGTTCCAGCTGAGTATAAGTCTTAAACTAGTCACACTTAACTTGATGATGAAGAGTGCATTCACCTTAGAGAGAGTGAGATTTATCAGATACTTAATTACACTACGTTTCACTTTATGCTATATCATTGCAGGACAAAGTGGTTTTAGCAGGACCAACTGTTTGCATCTGTACTGCTAAATAATACAGGTACAGGGACCACTCTCAAAACCTGAGGCTACCCTGGATTTGTTCTGTCTTCTATATGGTACCCCTACAGGCCACAGCAATTATTTTGTAAGCATGCTTTTAGTTTATATCCTCTGATATCATGGCTTGTGTACATTATGTTCTTTCAGAACAACATTTTTTAGAATGGAACTAGTAACTTGTTGCATGTGTTAGGGTCCTGAGTGAAGTAGTAGGCCTCAATTTCCCTGACCAGCCTGGTTGGGACCTCCACCAACACCTGTCCATTGTCCCAGGAGACCCATTTAAGCTCAGGTGTTGAGGCTACATTGTAAGTGCACTGCTGTAAATATCTCTGTTTTCATCTCTGCCTCCTGGATGGAGGTTAGGGCTATGTCGTAGATCCTTCTCCTGCTGTTCCTACTGGACTCTAATGGATTTATGGCATTGTTTGTGACTTCTCTGTTCAGATGCTGTGAGACTGCACACTGTTAATGGGTTGCCTGTGCTGTGATCAACTTTGATTCTTGTCTCTTCCCTTGCTGTAGAGCAGCCCTGGACCTGCTGGTACATAGAATCATAGAATGTCTAGGGCTGGAAGGGACCTCCGAAGGTCATCTAGTCCAACCCCCCTGCGGTGAGCAGGGATACCCTCAACTAGAGCAGGCTGCTCAGAGCCTTGTCCAACCTCACCTTGAATATCTCCAGGGATGG
>WTSP01010715.1:0-43337 GCA_025331215.1 Actenoides lindsayi | reverse complement strand
TTCGTGCGAGCGGGCGGCCGGCCGACAGAGAGGGAGGCTGGCGGGCAAGCAGCGGCGGGAGCGGGGCCACCCTCCGTCCCCGCACCCCTTCCCCCGGCGCCCCCGCCCGCCGGCGCCCCCTTACTCGATGAAGAAGACTCGCCCGTCCTTGCAGACGCCGTAGGACCAGTGCTCAGGTAGAGTGTCCCGCCCCACCGCCGCCGCCATGTTCGCCGTGCGCGCAGCCAGCCAGCCAGCCGGCCGGGGAGGGGGTGCGGGCGGGCGATCGGCCGGCGCTCGGCTCCCGGCTCTGCCCGGCTCTGCTCGGCAGCGCCACCGCGGCCGCCGGAGGCGCGGCGCCGCGTCGCGGGGTGACACCTCCCGCCCTCAGCAGGCAGCGCCCGCCTCGGGGCAGCGGCGGGGAGCACCCGGGGGCGGGAGCCGCTGGGGCGCCGGCCGCCTTTGTCCGCCGCTGCCCCGCGCGGGCCGGGGGCCTCGTCCTCTCCCGCCGCGGCGGAGCCGCCCGCCCGGGGAGGAGGCGCAGCGACCGCCCGGGGGAGGGCACAGCGGCCTCTCGCCGTCACCCCCGAGTTGTCGCAGCGGAGCAGGCGGCGTCCCGCGCGCGGCAGAGCGGCCCCGGGACCTGCCGGGGAAGGAGCGCATCCTGAAAGACGCCCCGGGCTCGGCGAAGAGGCCGGGTGAGGCTCCTCTCCGGGCTCGGAGTCCCGGTCACCGTCAAAAGGCAGGGCGAGCAGAGGTGTGAGCGCACGTGGCTTCCCCCGCGTCCCGGGACACACTCCCGCCGGTGGTGGAGCGTGAGGAGAGGAAGGCTGCGCGGACCTTGAACCTCGGGTACAGGGGACGATCGCTGCGATGTTAAAAGATAGCAGAGAGTCAATAACAGTCAGTTGACGAAGTGGAGCTGTCACCAGTGTCACACGGGACCTGTGCCAATCCCCGTAGTCATCCATGGCCTGGAAGAGGAGGGAGCGGCAACGCGAACGAGCCTGCTACCTGAATTTAAGTTGCGCATTACTTGCCCCCAGCTCAGACCTGCGACGTTAAGATCTTTCTCTGCGGGTGCTGGTGCACGGGGAAGCTACAGCTGAAGACAGACAGGCAAGGCTGCAGCCGCTTGAGAACATGGTTTAGGGACAGCGTGGGTGGGACAGGCAGCGGGGTGCTGTGGCTGTGCTGCCACACAGCAGAGCCTCCAACCCCTTCCCCTGGGCCAGCCCGCAGAGCGGTGCTGGGACTGGGGTGAGGAGTCTCGGCTCTGCCTCGGCTTGGTGGTAGTGGCAATGGCAGTGAAAGAGGGGGACAGAGAAAGCCACGGGCAGTCATGGTAGAGTCATGTTTGGCTCTGGGGTTTTTGCTGGGGAGAGAGGAGGATCAAAATCCCAGGAACTGGAATGTTTGCTAGCTCTGGATAGAAGGAGTGTGCTTCAATAGAGGACAGACATGCGTCAAAGAATGGTAAGAAAGGGTACACAGAGAAGACCAGGGGTAGATGAGTGGGGAAAAACAGAGAAGTGAGGGTATGGCAGTGGGAGAGAGGGAGAGCCCATGCAATAAGAAGGGTGGGAGACGGGAGAGTGCTGCTGTACAGGGAAAATAATACATGTATGCTTTTTCTTCTTTTAAACAAGCAAAAGGCATCATCAGAAGAAAGTAGGCGGCAAGAAAAGCAGCAGCAATGGGCAAAGAGGACTGTGCTCTGTTTCACAGGAGTTTCAGACAACACACAGGTATGGTGCACCAGGATGTCATTGTGTGGGGCTCCCTTTTTGGCCATTGCTAGAGAAGATGACACTACACCAATTCACTATACAGATTCTTATAGCTGCAGAACTACTGCTAACTTCTGTAGATTAAGTTCCCTGACATTTCAGGGAAAATTGCAAGGAAAAATTCTTCATCAGTGTTGTCGCCTTCCAACAATCCACAGGATTTTACTTTATCCACAATTTAAAATCAGAAGTGTATTCTAGCCCTTTATCATAAGTCAGAATTTTGATTACAACTTCTAAGATTAAAACTTCTGTGCTGCTTTTCTTGAAACACTAACGATTTTGAGTCATTCTGGTAACGTGATTAGATGTGAGTTATCACAGAACCTGTGATAAGGTCAGTACTCATGCAACTACAAAGTATATCAAACACAAGTTGCTTACTGTCATTGCACATTTAGATCTGTGCAAAAGAGAGAAGACAAACTCTTGGAGAGATTCATTTACCTTGATGCTATGAGGCAAGTCTTTCATGCTCTGTCAGCTGCATGAACTCATTGAAATTAGCTTGTAACTCCACCATGCTTTAGCCACTAGACCGCCATGACAAGACAAGCTTCTCCACTTACAGTGAATAATAATTAAATAAACATTATTGTGTTGTGGATTTCAGGTCCTAAAATCATCTGTGCTGGGTCAGACTACATATCTGTTTAGCCTGCTATTGTGACTCGGATCTCAATGAGAGCAGGTGCCAGGAACGAGTGCAAGAGCTAGGCAATCGTATGCAACTCCCCAGCTTTTTTCCTTCTTTCCTTAACTCTTGTATCTACATCTAGGGGTTGCTTTCAGCAGGTGTGAGCTCCCGAGGCTGTTGTTGTTTCAAGATGTTCTTTCAATATGTAACTCCTAATGGATCTCTTCTGTGAACCTGTCCAGACTAGAGCCTGCATAACTTCTATCATCTGATACAGTGTAGCAAAGTATTCCTAATGCTCATCTTATCTGAACTGTGTATGAAAAATCACCTCCTTTTGTTTGGTTTGTATCCAGCTCCCATTTCATTGATTCTTCTCAGTTCTTGCAATGAAAGAGACGGTGGTCTCCTAATGCAACCTCTTGCAGGGTCAGCACTGTACTTAGACCAGCTGGCTAAGGCCTTTGTCCAGGTAAGGATCTGAAAATCTCCAAGGGTGGAAATTCCACAGCCTTAGAACCTTGTTCACATGTTCTTAATGTGAAAATACTTCCATTATATCATGTTAGAAGTTCCCTGTTTCAATTTATCACCCTTGTCATATGTCCAAATGTCGAGTTGATGCATCACAGTGCCTGCAGCATTAGCACCTTGTCACATACACCTGCTAATTTCAGAGAAATGCATTATTGAAAAAGCATGGTTTAGTACAGTAACTTGCAGAGTTCTATTCTAAAATTAAAATCAAGATGAAAACTTACCTCAGATTGATACAAGTTCACAAGCTGACTTGTGTTGGGCTCGTATGGAGTTAGGTTCATGATTTAGAGCCCCTAAGGAAGACTGCTGCCAGGCATCATTCATTAATAAGATTACCAGGTTTTGCTGACAGTTTTGTTTCTGGTTTTGTTGGGTTGGTTTTTTTTTCCTGTACGCAGCTGGTGCTCAAGCTCTGGTTCCAGTCCTCCCTGGCTGATCTCAGCCACTTTTATTTTCTGTTAGCTATCACTCATTTGCCTCTAGAGGCATCATCTGGAAGAAGCTATTTGGGGTTCAAATAAGGAGTTTCAGAGCACAAGATCAGGAACTCTGCTAAAGGAAGTGAAATATGCTATCCAGCAAGATTAAGGGCCTAATAAAAGCTAGGAGCTGGGAGGCTCCCTTTGTCAATAACTGGGTAATTCAAGGAGACATGCTGAGGTCCCTGAATACTGCAGATTTGAACCCATGCTTGGCAGCTTTGTATGACTGCATTCCTAGTGTTGCTTGCTCTGCCTGCACCCCCTGGGAGCACTTCTTTGGATGACTTTGGGAAGTTTCTTCTGCCTCTGATATATTTTAAAGGATGCCAAAATCTGTATCTATGCTTTATTTCCAGAATAAAATCAAACAATGAATATGAACATCTTTTGTACCTCATCCCTTTCTTTTCAGCCCTTGCCCTTAGAACCCAGCTTCACCTAGTCCGTGCTGACATCCAAATCTTCTCTTTTCCTTTTTTTCCCCTTATTACACACACGACCACCCCTGCCCCATTCAGGTCTGCATGTTTCCCTGCACTTTTTCAACCCTTAGTATGCTATAACTGTTCAACAAAAGATGGAGTAGGAATCTGGAAATAATACTGGAGACAAAATATAGGAATCTCCAACTTTTAAAAAAAAAAGTAAAAAATCCCCCAAAACTTTCCATCAGTCACAATTAGATCCAGTGTCTAGGAGTTTGCAGAATCACAGCTGGATTTCAGGCTGCTGTGTACTCTAATGATCTATTTCCTATTTTTCTGAGAATTGAATATAATTGAATTTGATGGTCCTAGAGGTCAAAAGCTGCTGCTGTTTCAGGAAGCTTAACTGAAGTGAGAGATAATGCACAGCAAAGCCTGCCAGTTATGATTTTTTCATCCTGGTCTGTACATTTTTTAAAAGGACAAGCACAACCTCTAAAAGGTGCAAGGCCAGACATAGGCAGAGCATTTGAGGAGCAATGAATCTGAATTATTAATTCCTGGTTCAGAAAGCTCATAAGCCATAATGCAAAACGTGTAATATGCCTTTTAGCATGATTTACCAGCTCTGCTCAGAACAGCTGAGAATTAAAATCACAAAAGGTTTCACACTGAGACAGGTTAATTTGCAAGACAACTTTGGAGCAGTTTGCCCAATTCATTTTCTGATTACACTCAAATATACATTGTGAACTGAATTTGCAGATTATGAAGTGAGATTCCCATCAAGCAGCAGCAAGTGCTTAAGAGACCAGAAATCAAACCACTGACTCTTACAGGTAGAAGAATATTTTAATCGGAAAATAGAGGAAATATGAAAGAGATCTGGGAGAAATTAGGCAAATCCACATCCAGGAACATTTCTGATGCCATTTCTCCAAAATTACAACACTTTTTCAGATGATGGAGGAACTTCACTAGGGAACAACTATTGTGTAGTATTTGTCCACATTAGAGAAAACGGCATTCACTGTTGAACTCTCAAACACCATGGGAAAAAGCCATCTCAGGAGAACAGTATTAATGATTCCAAAAAATAGCACAATAAGAGTAATAGATTCCTTTGTCCCCAGGTAACTCAAGGAGACATGCTGAGGTCCCCAGTTGCTGAAAGTATGAACCCACAAAAATGGTAGACTTCAGGACACTTGGGCCGCTTCTGGGTAGCTTCTCTTTGAAAGGAATTATAAAGAAATAAAGGGAATATAGGTAATTGATTACTTAACATCAGAATTTTAGTGCAGAATAAAAATACTAGTGACATCAGGACCCTTCAATAACCTGAAAAACACAAAATGGCCATGCACAGCCAGTGTCATGTTGTGGGATAAAGAAACACTATAAAGAAATAGATCAAACATGCAGAAAGATTTGATTTTTTCAGTCCAAACATTGCTTACAAGAAGAAGAGGATAAATTAAAAATATTCAAGTCAAAGAAAGACCAAATATAACCTTAATGGGTAGGGAAAGCAAACAAGATAACAGAAATATCAGTATTGTATTCTTTCAAAATGAAAATACAGTTGATGGGTTTTAATACATACCAATAAATTTTATTCTATGTTCTTCCATGTCAGGGCAAGTAGAAATGGGCTTGATATATGCCAAGATAAATTTGAAGGTAGATACTACATAGACATTTTCCTAAATGTAAGTAGCAGTAAAACAGACTAAGTAGGGATATTATGGTATTCCCTTCAGCACCATGTTTTAAAGGCTGGTCCAGACAAAACTTCTGTCAGGGAGATTCTAAGTATATTTATTTTAGGTCAGATAAGGAGTTATGAACAGATGATCTCAAAAGATCTCTTTTAGCCTAAATTTCTATGAAAACGGGAGCTGATTCAATATGTTAAGATTTTTTGAAATAGGTGGACATCAAAAATTGTCATCACCTGGTATCTGCTAAAGAGCACCATCATCAAGTGGCTATCTAGCTCACAGAAAGCATGTATAGTAACCATCTGAATTTAAAGATCTCTGTTATTCACAGTAAGAGGAAGGACAATCCCTGATGTAGTTAAGAAAGATAAGCAATTTACACAATGGTACTACTGATGACATGACCAAATATAGAGCACATGCTCATTCCTGATCTGGAATGTTTTCAGGTGAACCCCTGCATTCACAGAAGTCAGGAGAGCTAGACACAAGGAAAGGCAGCAAGAGTCACAAGATAAGTACAAAAGTTAGACAAACCATCTGCAAGATATCACTCATTTCCAGCCAAAATACTTTCCAGGACAGGATTAATGCCTATTGCTTGCAATGCCAAATGTATAGAACAGGAAAGGTCACCAGTAGATTAGTTTTTTCAGGTATTTTTATAAGCATTGACATTAAATTTAACATCTTTTGCATTTTGTACACAAGGTAATTCATGCTGTGGAGAAAGTGATGGCAAATTTTAGACAAAGTAAGATTTTTAGAGCCTGTTTGCCTTGATACATTTCCCTAAATTTCCATGGGACTAGTATCAGGCAATAGAATTCTATGAATACCAGAAGATAAGTATAGCTTATAAATTAGGAAGGATTAAATCATTGTAAATCTATTCTTGAGGGAATTCCAAATACAGAAAAAAAGGAATTATTAATTTTCCTGGCCACTGGAAAGAAAATAAACAAGTTCAAATTGTATCCATATTTCCTTTAAGGAGGATATGGAGCATGGCAGGCATTGTAGAAGAACATTTTTCAGAGTCACTGCCTCACTCCACAATGTGGTCTGACTGATGACTGCTCACATGGATCAGCCAAGACTGTAACATTGCTGAGCAAGACAGATGGGAAAATGACATTGAGAAGGCAATGCTTGTGCTGCGTAACAGATCCAAACTGCTCCTTCCAAAACATGCTGAACTCTCCTAAAAGTAAGAAAAAGAGTAATTATCTTTAGTTAAAAGGTTTTCTTTTCCAAACCACTGTCAGTATTTGAAAGTGTGTTCATGCTGAAAGTACCTTTTGTGAAATCCAGAAGATATCTTCAAAACAATTCTATATTCCTCACAAATCTCCTTCGTTTTTAGACTTCCTACTGATTTACCTTTTAGATGCTAATATCTGAATATATCCCATTACCTCTCTCACCTGAATATCCTATTGCCCCAAAGATTTGTATTTCAGGAATCGTTACGCTTGTCCCCTAAAATGCACAAAAATGCATGCAACAGCAAAAATGAATGAAAATATTTCTTAATGACTATGTCAATTTAGAATTTTCTGTCACACCAGCTTTTATGATTACTATATTTAACACAGTCCTATTGCTGCTTCTCTTCACTTTGTCTCTTTTGCATTTCATAAAGTCCCAATAATTTACATACCTAACACCTAGAATCCTTGTACTAAGAAATTCCTAGTAATCAATAATTAAGCTAAATAACAAATAGTCATAATTTGTCATGACACATCTTATTCAAAACACCAGTGGCAATAGTTAAATGGCTGCACAGCGTTCAAGTTATTTATGGAAGAAAGAAATACAAAAGAACAATTAAGTGCCAAAGTCACTTACCGGATCATTTCCAGAAATGTAACTAAGATTTTTATAATCAACAGTTGAGGGTCTTTTCTTTTTTGGCACAGGACACTGTAAGCCTGGCAGCACTGAGAAACCCTCCGTTCTTAACATTTCTGTACCTGTGACTATCAACATTGGTTTGTTTTAAAGCAGACACTTGCAGTCAGTCCCATCTTGACGAACACCAGTGGGCTCACTGTCTCCCATAGCCATGGGCACCTGAGTAGGAAGATGAGATCCTGTTTTAAGAAACGGGACAAATGGAAAGATGGACATCTCTGACCTTGAAGAGTAAAAGCTCTAAAATTTTAAAATTCTCTGATGTTTCCTCATAGATTGTGCACTTTACTCCATTCCCCAACATCAGATACCTCACTTCTGTATTCCCAACAAAGCTTTTTACCCCAGCTTTGGGTCTGCTGTCCTGTGTATCAGCCCATGACTGGTATTACCCTTTTCCAGCACCTCTGGCAACTGCCGTTACCTGCCTTTTTTTTTTTTGCAGCTACATACCATGCTCAAGGCAAGCAGAATGCCACATACTCCCAGTAATCTTCATTAAGACATTTTTTCTAAAGAAATTAAAGACCCCTGAATTCACTATCCAGCCTCCTCCTGAATTTGTTCCTCATTTGCAAGACACAAAGCTTCACCCTGGAGTCCCCTTAATAACAATCCCCCCACAAAATGCCAGACAAGATTTAATTTTAGCATCTTCTGCCCTGTCTTTCCAGAGATGTTATTTTATCAGCAGGCTTATAACTCACTGAGGTCTCAGCTGTCTTCTTCAATAAGCTTTTGCCAGGCAGAGCAATCTCTTTCCACTGTGGTCTCCTAGTTCCTCTTTCAAAGACTTCTTTGGAGGAGAATCCAAGATTTTGGTTATCTGCTTTTCTCCAGAAGGAAATAAGTGAGGGTTAACCAGGCTCCTTGACTCTTCTGGTAACATGAAGTGTACCTACCTCATTGTGGGTTTTCTAATACCCTACTTCTTTTCTGTTTCTTCCTGCTGTCTGTTCCAACCCTAGCAAGTGAGTCTCCTTGCCAGTCCTCCACATCTGTTTTTCGCTCTTCCTATGCTGAACTCGGATCCTTCCATGGTTTTCCTGTCTCCTGCTACACATCTATCCCCCCTCTACTGGCTTCGATGGTTTGCAACAGCAATCAGGCAGTTTCTAAAGGCAATGTGATAAAGCATCTGTATGTGAACATGACACAGGCAGTAGCTATAGTAACAGAGAAGCATACTTTAAACAAAAATGGAAAAAAAAAAATAATCTGAGAGATTATCACTCGTCTTCTCCACCATCCCCAAATCTTGCAGGGTTCCATAAATATCCTCCCGCATATCTTCACCTAATTGTATCTCCCTCTAGCCCAAAACATGGTGAGAGAGAAATAAAACTTTCTTTTGCCTGGTTTAAGGAGGAAAAGAAATAAATAATCCCACACAACAAATGTAGAAAATAAATATTGGCTCTTTCCCAGAAAGAAAAAATAAATCTAAGCTGGAAATCCAGGATAGGCAAAATTGTCACTATCCCAGCTCTGCCTTAATTTCTGATACAGATTCAGCTGGAGGAACCTCGTGGGCTGTGAAATTAATTTTCACTGTTCCCTTTTTACTGTTGTCTTCTCTAAGCAATCTTCCTTTCCTGCAATAAACCATCAGCATAACCAGTGCTTCTCAGTTTACAGGTCTCAGAGGTAGGGGAGCTGAGTAGTTATTCCTCATAAAGGTGGGTGGGATGCAGCTGCATGGCTATTGCTTCTGGGTTACAAATCGGCCTTCAGGGCAGCATCGCCCAAAGGCTTCACCCAGGACTGGGGCCTGCATCACTGCCTGGCTGCACTATCCTGCCCCTGCCATCCCCACATCCCAGGGGTGCAGGGGGATTCACAGGGCCACGGTGCCCAGCACGGGGGAACAATTACAGAACAAACAGCCAGCTCTTGCCGCGCGGCTCCTCACCTCAGGCTGCTCATCCCCAGGGAGCCCCGTGCTGATGCCTACGACCCAGCCCACTGTTGCACAGTTCTGGAGAGACATTTCTAATAATTCAAAATAGCATAAGTAACTTTTAAATCATGGATACAAAAAGAGGAGACTTCTGCAAGTTCTTGAGAAGAGCTCATACATCTGAGTTACCTTGACTCACGCATTATGAAATTATGGGGTTTTTAACCCTTGTTTATTCTTCATTCCTCTAGAGCCTGTGTTCCACAGAAAAGACCACAATGGACTCAGTCCCTGAGCCTACTTGACCACTGAAAAGGTAAGCAGGGTGCAAAACATTGTTCAGTAATTTAATGCATTTATATGTGTGTCACATTTTTCATTCCCACTCTTTAAAATATGCATATTGAAACATAAACAATACAGACTCAATTCATACAGAAAAGATGCCTAGTGAACTTCATTATTTTACATAAAGAAAAAGAAATTAAACCTTCATTTACTGCATTACCTTTCAAAAAAATATTCTTTCTTATTTGAGACTTCCTTTCTTGAAGAGAATAGGACTATTCCATATATCTTTTCAATATATACAAAATTGTTATTATTCACAATAAAAGCCACCTGAAATAGATTTCCTTTTAATCAGTGAAGAAAATAACCATGCTATTAAGGAGACTGAATTATATGTTTCAGCAAGGTATGTATCCTGATATTTATCAAACTAGAATATTGTTACACCTGATTCAGTTTTATACATTGACATCTATCCATTGTTACTGATTAATGGTTAAAACTTTGTAAGGTTGTTAGGAAACACCGTTACAAAGAACTTCTATTATTTAGATACCTAATGGATGTCATCTTTACAGATATGAATTGTATCCTACTTCTTAAAGAGTCCTCTAAAATCTAATTGAAATAGTAGCTAAGCAGATTAAATACAAAAGAAAGAAGAAAAGTGAGGCCGTGTGCATAATGATGAATTTATGGGTTTTTCTCAGCACTGTAGAGTTTTTCCACAGACTGTTTTGTACAATATCATCTTTCTCAATATCTCATTAAATCACTGTAAGCTGGATTATATATTGATTCATTCAGTTTCAATGTCAATCATAATGTGAAAATGTAATAAAAAACAACTCTAATTGTTCTCCAGAGAATTTGCAGTAATTACTGCCATATCTCAGTCAAGGAGATGTCTTTCACATGTTCTGGTTTTCAAGCAGAACAATTGTATGTTTCTTTTGGGCACTGCATGCTTCTCAAATCAGTAGTTCATTCACTGAGATGTTGATGGCTGCCTTAACAACATATCACATAGGGGTTACACTTGATAAAATTGGAACTGGATTCTGTCAACAATAATTATGTGGGTGTTTTGCTCAGTTTCTGCTACATCTGTCCCATGGCAACAGCGTAAAAGCAGTACTCATTTTTTAAATACGTGACTCCTTAGATGACACATTTCTGGCTCAGGTCTGGCCAAGGCAAGGTGAAAACAAAGACTTTTTTGAGAAACTATTACAACTACTTCCCTTATATGTAAATCTGTAGGGAATGTGCTAATTCCCGCGTGGAGGGAGCAGCTTTACTGTAGTAGTAGCAGTGGTGGCCTGAGGCATTTCCAGAGACTGATAGCCAACCAGCATTTTCCCTTCGGGCCATTCTCTCCACTTGCTGGTCAGTCTCCCAAGAAATGCCTCAGCCAAAGGTCGTTATTCCAATTACCCCTGCTTTTGGGGTTGTTGCTGCTAAAGCAAATCAGAAAAACAACCACGGTAAAAATTCCACTTTTTATCAGCGTTCCGGCTTTCAGGAGTGCTGAAAAAACAGCTGATGGTGTTGATGGGAAATCAGCTTTGCAATTTTCACTTATTTTGTGACTATTTGCTTTTCTAAGATTATTTTGTTGCTTGTGAACCAAGGTGAACAGGTATTGTACATACAGATCACAATGCAGTTACAAGATGAGTTAGGATATTGCAGGTTTTGACTCTTGGCTCTGTGAACATCCTGAGTTCCAATGTAGTAAGACCTGATGGCAGGATCAAGCGTAGCTACAACTCCAGCTGTTCAATTACTAGCTTTACTGAGAAAATTAGCAAAAAATGATACCACTATGACTATTTTTTTCTTTATATGAGTACCTTGACTAAACTTCCTTCACTTAAGCTGATGCTAATGTAGGGAGACACATCTGGAGATTAACAAGTGGGTCAGATTCAGGCTGGATTTTTAGAAGAAACCATTTAATAATCCACCAAATGTCCCTGGAAGCATCCTTTTTTTTTCAGTTTTAACATTCTAGAGGGATTGTAAGAATAAAATGTAGCACTAGCCAAGTGGAAGATCTATAGATAAATGTTTTTAAGATATGCCTATGATAGAATTCAGTACACAACAGTTTTGCACTAGGGAGAAGAAAGATAACCCTTAAGTAAGGCAACGTACAATGACAATCTGTATACTGGTATACTGACAAACCCAATGTGCCAGGAATGCTGAGAGTGAATCTTACGCTAGCCACATATCAATTGTCTTTTGTATTGTCTCATGGATGTAAAGGAAACCATGTTTGCTGTCAGCATCTGATTAGCCACTGAATTCTAACCGTAGTTTTGGAACAAAAAAGAATTTTATTTGATGCCAACCATTCTCTTTAGCAGTGAAACAGCACAGTTTCCATTACAGGAGGATGCATTTTAATTCTGGTAACATGTGGGGATGAAATGTTAACTTAAGCCAAATGAATATTCATATAGGAAAGTGAAAATAGGTGTCAAGGACTTGGTGCACTTAAGTCCCTGGTTACATGAAAACTGTACACCATTCAACAAAACAACACGGTTTCTAATGATTACTTTCCACATATAATTTATTCATCTATTCCAGAGCAGTGTTTCAGGGCTTAATGAGTATTTGTAAAGCTCTGGCTGAAATGCACTCTCTAAATGCAAAACATTATACCATTTACAATGAATGGAGTAGATTGCTGGTTCAAAAAAGCCACTTAAGCTCATCAGCATGTGCATTTCAAGGGTGTATTACTTCACCAGCTAGGAAAGACCCCTGTTAACAGCCTATCCAGTTGAAAGGCTGAGTATGTGTCCTTCCCCCGAATCTACTCTGAAGTGTAGAGAGAAAGGAAAAGTTGTGTAACTTTGTCTCTTCTCTTATTTTCACCCTATTTCATCCTTATTTTCCCCATATGGGGCAATTCTGTATCACATCTCCAAGAACTTCTCCGAGAATAAATAAACAAGATCAAGTAGCAACAGTCCTCCCTTTGGAAACAGCTTTTGCTTCATTTCTGAAGAATGATAGCTGTCTTACTGACACGGTCTAGACCTCTTCTCCCTGTCCTGTGAGTTCAAGCTCTATTATCACTATTGCTAACATCAAAAAGAGAGTGCTGGAACACTAGGAGATCTGAGCTCTGTCAGCACATCTCTGCCACCTTGGCAGCCAACACTGTTGTTCCTTGCATGGCCATGATGCTCCTTGGAGTATCAGCTTTCTGAAAGATGGATTTCTGAAAATGTACAGCATACAACAGACTCCCATCAGCAGAAGTGGCAAACAAGATGATCTCATGTCTCCATGTGCTATCTGCTTGATGATGCGATTCTCTTGCCCACTGCAGCCATATCATCGCATCAGCTACAGATGCTGTATGCCTTTTTAACCAGTTAAGTGTCTATTTGAGAAAAGGAGATGGCAAAATGGTAATTTTCTTAAACTCTAAATTTTTTTCATTCTTTGTATACTAGTATAGTTGCATTATCACTAATGACAAAAACTGATATAAAACTCTAGTGATGGTGAAGAATAATTCCACTAAATCTCGAGGAAAACCAAGACTTCGCAAGACCAGGTTTTAGTATAAAAAGAGAAAGATCAGACACAATAAACATTGTGGAATTAAGTACTCCTTCCCATGTTAACTAACTGTTGCCCAAACACTTTATTTCTACATCTTGCTGTGCACAAAAAATGAGAAGTCAGGAAAAGCAGAACCTTTTAACTTCTAACATCTCGCACCTTTCTGCCCACTCGTTCCTCACTCCCGCCTGTAAATGGGGGCCATTTCTACAGTTGCTCTTACTTTCCCTATACGTGGCTTCTACTGCAGCTTGGGACACAGGAGAGGGTACAGTTTATATTATATGCATCAATGCCAATGTACCAACAAAAAATAAAGCTGTCAGCAGTTCATGGCAGCCTCATGGATGGAGAAGGAGATAAATTATTGTTACGTGCTTTTTATTAAATCGCCAACTTTGCACTTAAATGTAATTTTTCCTCATTAGCCAGGCATAGTAACTAATTTGGCTAAAATATAATCTAATAACCAGGGGTCAGTGCGCAGACTGTATTCTATTGGGAAGGAGAAATAAAAAATAGCCAAAACATTGCCCAGGAGAAACATGACTGGAATTCAAGGTTATGCCCATTTCCGTAGCAGTACTGTATATGCAGATCCTATTTATAGCAAGCAGCATCTATCAGAAAGAAGCATTATTTAAAATGTGTTGTAGCCTAAGATTACATTTTATTAATTCCTGTTTGCATGAAGATCTTGTCTAATAATTTCCTCTTGGAGTTACTGGTTTTTGCAATTGGACATTAAAGATTTTGATTCATGTTCTACTTGTAAAATTATTCACACTCTTGCAAATACAAGTGCCAATTCCCTAATCTTTTTAAGTTTTTACCCCAGTGGGATTCTCTTTTTCTCAAGGGAAAAGAGCTGCACATACAACATCAGGAATTGTAATAAATTTTGCATCAGTCCAGAACAAAAGCCATGCATCCAGATAACCAGTACACTCCAGCCTTAAAATCTCATGTTTAAAATAATTTGGAAGCATGCAGAAAGTCTGTGGAGAATAGAGGGGTTAGATGGATAGGCAGGGACACAAAGATATGTGACCAATTTATCTGTTTGAATGAAATTGTCATGAATCTGTTCAGAATGTTTGTGTCTAATATTATTAGTAGCAGTAGCACATAACACACAGCACATTCCATCAACTGTACATAGATTCAGCCTTTGAAGTAAAGGAGGATGCTCACCCAGATGACACAAGGTATGCCTATGCCATCAGTTTCTCCCTGTCTCCATTATCTCCCAATGTATAAATACCTATGACTTACTTCCATTCTACAAGAAAATCAGTGCTACGAATCCTCCAAAACATTTGGCCATGGCTGGCAAAGATATCATGTACATGGGGAGGAATTTTGGAACTTCATGCCTATTTTGCACACCTTAAAGATTAGAACGTTAAATTCTTGTGTGTATTTTGGGCACCCCTAGCACCTATGGTGATCGAAAGCATCTTGTGGTACCAGCACGTGCTGTGGTTCTGTGTCCAGGGCTCATTCTTGTTGGTGCTTTTAAAGATGCAGCCTCCACAAATTCAGACACAAGCTTAGCTGTCCCTAGCAATCAATGCAATATTTGTTGGCACAACAAGTGCAAATATTTGTAATCGTGTCTCACAAGGAGTGCCTCGTGACCTGAGAGCAAAGAGCCAGTACACAAGGAAAAGCGAGGAAAGTGCTTTGAGACAGGTAAGGGAGGAACAGAATGAGAAATGCAACCCTCCCTAATACAAGAGGAATTCAGGCAGATTTTCAACATTCTTTGAATTCTGTTAGTTTTACATGTCCTGAATTTGTTCTACAAATTGAAAATCCTCTTGTTTTGACATTTGCCTGAGCAGAAATGTCATTCCTAGAATCTGCTTCGGAGCTCCTGCAGGAAAGTCTCTCAGTGAAAGTAGCTGTCATCTAAAGAGGCAGCAAATCAACGTGAGAAAACTGGTGGTTGATAAACTTCCTGCTTTCCCATCCCTGAAGCAATGAGCTCTGAAAGGCTTCTTAAGGAACAAGAAAAATCAGATACATACCAAAGGTCACAGTCAATGTTTTATAGAAAATTTTAAGCTTAAGCATCTACTAAGGGTTTGTTCACAGAAAGAAATAGCCATTTAACTAAATTTGTTCAACTTATTTGGTGAAGTGCTATCCTGCTCCTGAGGGGACATGTCAGATTATTTAATACAATCTAGAAAAACAGATGCATTGTTCTTACCAAGACCACAGGCACAAGTCTGAGGAGGATCCAGTTATGGCAGCAGTGCAATCTACAGCTGAAGGCACAGTTACAGCTTGTGCCAGTCCCACGCGGTCAGTGTGACCATGCCAGCAGCATAGCAATGGGGAAAAGATCTGGCAGCTAAACAGCATCTCCACTTTACCTGAAAGTGAAAAAACTTGCTGCTTTTTTTCCCCAGGCCCCTTGTGTGACATTACTCAGTCCTTGCAGGAGACCTAAGGCACTTCAAACATTTCTCTCTCTTTCCCACCTGCCAGTGAGCTAAATTCCATCCTTCCTTATCCCCTTCCTTCCCACAGCTGAAGTAAATCCTGCCTTCAGACTTGAGCCATACCTTGAAGAAATGTCCAAAACCAACGTGGTTGCAAAATGGTACAATCACTATCTGCAGATAAGGCTCAGTCTATCCTACAAAGCTTTGGTGATACAGTATGTCAGCTAAGAATGTGAAAACAAATCCACACCTTATCTTCTGTGGCTACATCGGCTTATTGGCTTACTTCATGGCTTTCAGGAAAGTGGGGAAATAATGCTGCATGTTCAGCAAGGCCCTCTGCTATCCTGCCTGCACCAGTGCAGACAAACTATTAATAGAAATGTGGGAGGTGCAGGTTTTATAATGGCATTCCACTGGGAATGATTGCAACTGGTTTTAAAACAGAACCTGGCAGGTTTAAGAAAGAGGCTGAATGCTGTTGTACCTGTGACAGCAGTGGGCTAGATTCAGTGATCCAAGAAGTCCTTTACATTAAAGTGAGAAAGAAAATGAAAGCACTGAAGTCTTGCAAAAAAATAGCTGAGCCTCGGAAAGAACAAGAGCAGAAAGAAGCTAGTTAGTTACACATTAGCCAACACACGTGCTCCTCCATGGCTTGTGTGGCCAGCTTGCTGAAGCTCACAGAGAGAAGCACACAACCCAGCAGGGCCAGGGCAGTCACTGCCATGTAATGTCTCCTTAGACCCAAAGAAGAAGAAAATATTACAAAGCAAGAAAGAAAAACTGGAAAAGGTAAAAAACCCAATCTTTCTTCATCCCCACTCCATTTCCCCACACACAGCAATGCTGGAAACTGAAGGAGAAGGGAGACAGTCTTTACAGGCATGGCAATGCAGCCACAGATCCTAGCAACAAGGAGACTGAGCAGGCGGTTACTGGTGGTACTAGAGTGACTAGAGACCTCAACTGCAATCAAGGTGCTACTGACAACATGTCATGAAAACGTGCTGAGAGGTCATTCCTATTTGGAAGAGTAATTCTCTTTAAAAAAAGCAAGGTAGACAAAAATAACTAACTTACTAACGAGATGGAAAGTATCATCCAAAAGGTGAGTTACCATTCAGAGGCAAATGCTTTTGTCTCCGTTCCATTCCTTCTACCTCCAGTTCTTCAAACCAAAACCCATGCAGTGAGAGTCCTCTAGCTGGATTTTGGTGGGTATCAGGACCTAGGGGTGGGCACAGAACAATGCAGAAATCTGAACCAAGGAGCAGTATGAAGATCATTCTGCAGAGGGTATAACATCAACCCAGCCTTTGTAGGAAGGAGGACCTGACAGATTCCCAGGAAAGAGTTCCACAATATTTGCCGAGCTCTTGCTGTATTCCACAGACCTGGAGGTGAAGGGGGAAGAGAATAACAGATTAATTCTGAGAAGCAACAGTTTCCCACATCCTAAAATCTTACGTAGAGATTTGGGATATTCTGCAAAGTGGGGCCAAGTTTCCCACTGTGAAACAAGCACAATTTCTGCTGGTTCCACTGAAAAGGGAACCCACCTTCTTGTTGGCCTTCTGCAGCTTGCCATATCATTTCTGCTGAACAGTATTTCAAAGCTTCCAAAAGTCCTTCAGTAGGAAGGTGGTGAGACTCTGGAATAGATTGCTCAGAGGGGTTGTGGATGCCCCCTCCTTGGAGGTGTTCAAGGCCAGGTTGGGTGAGGCCTTGAGTAACGGGGTCTAGTTGAGAAGCAACCCTGCCCATGGCAGGGAGGTTGGATTAGATGATCTCTAAGGTCCCTTCCAGCCTAAGATATTCTATGATTCTATGAAATCTCAAGTTGAAAAGAATTAGATGCAACTTTTATAGCTGCATTGAAGCCATGTGCAATTGCTAGTAACTCTGAAGCAGGATAACACTATTCCTATGTGGGTAGGAGAGAAATGTAGCTATAAAAGAATGGTTACCCTGTGGATCATTTGTGAAGTAAGTTTGTGCTTTACTGAAATTGCTTTGCAAAACACTTTGATTTACTTTTGGTGGCATTTTTCATCAATATAAATATTTAGCATACCCCTGCCAAAAAAACCAAACCAAAACAAACACAACAGAAAATTAACGTGTAAGGAAAACAGCAAAGAACCAATTCAATCCACTTGGAATTTCCTTCAGAATCAAAAGCCACTTGGAGTAAACATTTGCCAGCTCAACAATTTGAAATGTCCTATACACATCTCTCTAATAGCCTCTGTAATAATTGACAGAGCACAATACCCAGAAAAGATGCCAGCACATCACAAATATGAGGCTGTTGAGAGGATTAAGCATAATCCTGTCTCACCAATGAATAAAGAAAATAAGAAATGGAACTGTGTTATGTTGAATAGCACTGAGTCAAAGATACACTTATGACAAGCTTTGGGGTATTTTTTTGCTCAACAGAGCTTCACTGAGAAGGTCATGCATGAATTCTGAAAAAAATGGCATTATTACTGAAGAATGCCAGGCAAAGCAGGAAATAATCTTTAATTAATTTGTGAGAAACTTTCATTTGGCAGCCACAGTCTGCCAAATAAAGACTGAACAGTAGCTTTCTTATTAAGCTGATAAAATCGACCAAAAGTGAAGAAATCCCATAGTTAAAAAGCATTAGAACAATGGATTTTTACTAGGAGACGTAATAGAAATCCACAGGGAATCCTGGCAACACTCATTGGGGTTTTTGTCCTGAAATCAAAGGTATTTCTGATAGAAATGTAAAGAAAGAATTTTAACATTTTCTGCTTTTCTAGACTTTGTCTCAGTATTTGATCTCAGACACTGTAAAACACGAGTAGGTTCAAACTTATTCATCAATTCTAACAGTTCAAAATATACTACTTCATTTTTTCCTCTCAGTGTTATTTGCAATTCCATTTCCAATTGCCACCTCCATCTCCCACCAGCTTGTACAGGTATTAAAGAGATATTTTTGTCATTTGGAAAATGCTGCAAAGACTTGAGATAATAGGTGCTTCACAAATGTAATGTGTTATTTTAGTGAAACTGGGACAAACCACTAGTTTCAAACATAATTGGCTACAATGGTAAAACTGGAGCATCCGTAGAAAACTGGGACATGGTACGTGTGAGGTGCTAATATTTATCCTAATGTGGCAGAGTTGGCTCAGTGCATCTGAGCTCACCCCTATATTTAGGGGTGTGAGCAAAAGAGTGTGAAAAGAATTTCATCTTTATTTGAAAATGGTTCCCGGGAACAAGAAGCAATTCAGCAAATCAACGTGTTTGTTTTTCACATCCACAAGCCAAAATTTAAATCTAGCTTAAGCCTAAAGGGAAACAAGTTGGGCAATTTCAGCATAATCCCTTCAGCAATGTATTCTCTTCACATGAACGCTGCTCAGCACAGTAGCAGCTCTGTGCAGGAGAAGCCTCACGCTGAAATATAAGAACTGCTACAGTTTAGGTTAAGAGGGAGAGTCTTTATTGGCAGCCTTTATAATAATATCCTATATAAATTCATAAATAATCTCAGCATATTGACATCCTGTAAAGGAAATGTGGAAAACTTGCCTGGGAGCTGCCTGCATTAATCTTCATTCTATCCTGTACTGGCGGCTTTCCCAGTTTCCTATGCCCAAAGTTCACAATATCTGTTTTTAAAGGAACACACTGACCCTTATGGAGTAGAGGCCAGAAAGCCTGATTTGCTACTAGTTTTAATTTTTACATCCTCTTTCCCTGTAACAAGATGGTTTTGAAGTGCAGTTTCTAACGAGCCAATGGAAACCGGTCTTTATGTGAGCAAACTTGGCACGGACATCAGACAACTACAGACTGTACCTTTCTTGCACCACTGGGCCTCTCGGAGAGCGCACAATATGAAGCAGCCACATGCAATGAGCTAAAGCTTACGGTCCAGCCTCACCAATACATATCAACACTGACCAACAGCTTTTTATCACAGGCTTTAAGCAGGTATCCAGGCATTAGTGTCCCAATTGAAGTCACAAGACTGTTTTCAGCCACAGTCTAGAAACTCCTTGCCATGACTAGCAGTAATTTTGCCTTCGTGAAGTGGATTTGGTACAGCTCGAAGGTTTTATATTCAGATTGGAGGCTCCTAGTGCCTCCTCTGACTGAGAAAGGGAGAGGTGAGTTGAGAGCCAGATAGCTGCTCTGCAGACATACTCATTTAAAAGTTCCTGGAAAAAAATTACTGCATTCTGAGAGACAAGGAGGTTCAAGGTTTTCTGTACAAGAAATCCACCTCACTCAACCAGGAAACTGTCCCAGCAGAACACTTCCAATGTACCTGCAGATCTCCTGGCAAACCAGAGCTCCTGTCATCATCAGAAAAACACCCTCCCTCTCACTGAAACAAGCTGCCTAGGTAACTAGGCCCAGGGTGCCAGTGTACCCATTTCACACATGGACCTCTGCCATCACTTTAGGAGCCCCTCCAAGTTCATCCCTCTTCACAACACAACCACACCATCAAAGCTTATTACATAGGTCTGACTTGTCTGCATCTACAAGAAGTCAAAGAGCTCTGGCACCTGGGTTTGGAAGGAGAGTTCTCTGGAGTAGCTGTCCTGGTGTCACCAAGTATAAAGTCCCCAGCTCTCCCTCTGCTGAAGTCTTCCACCTGTGCAGTGCTGAGTGTTCTACCAGCCTATGCACACCTCACACAGCTTAGTGCATCCCTAGCAGGACTGAGGGTTGCTGGCTCCTCCAGCCCACGCTGTGGAAGGCAGGCAAGCGGGCTGCATCTCCTTGAAACCCCCAGCAAAGGGAATGGGGCTTGCCAAAGAGCCCTGTTCAGAAGGCATCATTGTTATGTTCTCTAGCTGAAGAGACTGTGTCACTAAGTCAGAGGAAGAGGCAACGTGAAATCTCATTTTGGTGTATGTACATAAAGCTAGAGGGATAATCAAGGGTTTCTCTGAGTAACCCTGCCTGTGACTATCCCAAAAGGTCTCTCCAAGATCTTACTTTCTACTTAATGGTGATGGTGTGAATTCATTTTGGGTTATCAGGCACCTTCTGAAATGAATACATATTTTCCATACTAATCAGCCCCAAGGTTAGCAAAGGATGTTGCCTGCTGTTCTTGCTTATCCAAGGCAATTTATTGAAATTAAGTCCAGTTGGCTTCTGGCCTACATGAGACGCATTCAGTGCATTCTCTAACGACCCATGATACTAGCCCCTGGGAAAGTCTTAGACAGCAGGATAAGAGACTAGTACTTTCTAAAGCTTTCCTAAGCAAAGTTCCCCTCTTGCAAGGGTGTTACCCTATAGCTCCTGTCATATACAGCATTAGATTATACGCTGTGCTAACAGCGATGCAATACTAGCGGATATTCTAGGGCAAGCTTTGTACACTTCCAGCACAGCTACTCTGGTTTTAGTCTCATAAATCTGAAAGAAGAGTTTATCCCTCATGAATACTGTGAGGATGTGAGGACAACGCGAGATGACCATGTAAATTAAATACAATGCACCTTTTATGTATTGGAGATCAAGAATATCTTTGTTTCTAACATTTTGAAGTTTTCCCTCTGATGCATGAACATAATCCCCACTGATCTCTGCAAGGTGATCCATGCCCCAATTCCCATTATCCTGGCACACTGTTCTCAGTGACAGGGGACACAGAGGACAAAGACAACAATAGAAGAGACGTTATTAAGGTAGGTAAAACTTCCCACAAGAGTAAGTCCTAAAATATGTATGTCAGATGAATAGACACAGAAATCGTTTGCCTGAGGTTGCCTTTATTACTTGACTGAAAAGGCATCTAGGAAAAAAGATAGTTCCA
The DNA here is from genome assembly GCA_025331215.1 of Actenoides lindsayi. Taxonomy (NCBI): domain Eukaryota; kingdom Metazoa; phylum Chordata; class Aves; order Coraciiformes; family Alcedinidae; genus Actenoides; species Actenoides lindsayi. The sequence goes on along the minus strand of WTSP01010715.1, from coordinate 21,775 downwards.
CTGCCTTGGCAAGATACCCAGCCTGTATTCACTCCCTGAACACACTCATTCACAGCTTTCCCTCATTTTTATACAAACACTATGGTCTGGTCTAGCCAAAGTTTCACCCCCTAGGGCTGATGTAATCTGCAGCTTGGCTTTATCAGTTGCGCATAGCAAAGTGAAGATACCACAGCAAGGCTGGCTCCTTGCTCCTAACACCTCTCCTACTCCTCCTCGCAGCCCACCTGGGCTGGCTGCCTGAAGGACGAGCTGCTAAACCAGGTTCAGCACCTTGTGTCAAGGGCATCTGCCAGCAAAGCCCAGTGCCTGCTTCGTGCCCCAGTGTTACCCTAAAATAAAGGGGTCACAGCCCAGTGCACTGCACTGGATTTCGGGCGTTGTTTGGAGACTGATTGTATAAGATGGTATTACCATCCTGCATATTCAAACTTGGGTCAGTCCCTAAAACCAACAATAATAGTTTGGAAATCTTTTGATTAAAAAAAAATAAGTATCTGGGATGCTTTGTTCTCTGGGCTTTCTTTTTTCCAAGCCCTGATTTCTCACTCTTGAGACCCTAACCACCCTAAGTAAGAACTGGAAGCATTTTGTTTTCAGACAAAATCTGGCAGGCTGGCCTAATCACATGACTCCAGGCTGCTAAGGAAAGGGGAAAAAAAAAAAAATGGAGAGGAGGAAAGAAGAGTATGAAATACTTAATAAAGCATGAAAACTAGCAACATCCAATTGAGGATTATATTCCACAAAGCTAACAGCCAAAATTATTCTATTTCTAAGAACTATTGTAACAGCAGAAAGCAAAGTTTAACAAAACCCCTCAGGTTTACATTTTACTTGCAGACAAAAATGTCAGATTCTGGCAGGGTGAAAGGCCAGGCAAAGACCTTTACTTTATCTGCCACTTGTCATTTTTCAGAACATCTTTGTTTGTTACTGGAGTGCTGAAATTTTGCGGCAGTGAAATTTCAATATATGGGAACGGGGACCAAGGGCAAAGAGAAGCACGTACAGAAGGAAGCTCGTCAGAGAGCTGCCAAACACACCAAAGTGGCTCCAAAGTTTGTTTCACCCTACTGTCCTCCCAACCGTGCAGTAAATACGAAAAACAGAGGAAGGAGATCTTATAACTGAACACTGGCCTGGGGACATCTGAGTTCAGTTCCCAAATATTTCATAAACTCTCAGACTCAATTGTCATCTTACAAATATACAAAGGAAAATCACGTTTCCTTTCTTGCACTCTTGTTCTGCCCTTTTTCTTCATGTTGCGTATCCGTCTCTTAATTTATATGAGCTACTTAGCAAAAGGAAGCTCTGATCTCAGCAGGGACTTGTAGCTGCTGTAATAGCAAATGATAACTGGTGAGAAAGCTGAACCAAAGCCCACCTCAAACCTTTGCAAAAGTTTGGATTTGCATTTAGGAGCATTTCTGCTGTAAACAGACTTCTACTTCTGAGCTAGTTGTGAGCAGGTATCCCATGGTTCTTATTCTAGCAGCCTCTAGCTTTTTGACTAAAATACTTAAATCTAAAAATACAGCAAGGAATAAATCACGCTGCCTGAAATTCTACCTTCCCTCCCCTCAAATCCTATGTCTTTTATTCTGAAATGGACAAATGGCAAAAGCAACAACGAAAGGGTGATTATTAATCTTTGATCCTGAGTCACTTTCTCCTACAGAGCCCTATTCTTCATCTCAGGAAGTGCAATACAAGAGCACTCCCACAGCCTGATTAAGGTCCAGGTATGGGGTCACACAACGCACAAAGAGAGCTGTAGAATTTCAGAGAGCGATGTGTATTTAATGTCTGACTAAACGCAAGTACGATAAAGAACAAAATAAGGAACATTCCTAATGACTGCCATAACTGTGGAACTACTACAGAACTGCTTGAGGTAATTGTGGTAAGAAATGGAGTTGCTTTTTAAGAAAGAAATGGCCAAATCTGTTTTCCAGAGTGTTAGCCTGGGTGATTACAAAACAGAACTCCTCGAGAATGCCAAATTGTTGGAAAATGGCAGCGTGCCCTTCTCAACAGAAAACAGCAACATGGACCTAGGTTTTACTGGCTCGCCCGAAAGCTAAGGAATCAGAACTGAAAACAGCCTAAGTGAGGTAGCTAACAACCGGGATTTCAGGTTTGTCAGCAAAGAGATGCCTAGGGAAGGGGCAGAGGTTACACCTGGAGATTTAGAAGATAAAGACAAAGTTCAGATAGGCATCAAACCCATCCGGTCCCTCAGAAAGTGAATGATCATTAAAACCAGTTTTTATGAGAACAGCTTGGCTTCAGATGCAAAATTCATTACTTTCTAGGGAAGATGCTCAGTCCAGCTCTCTCCTTATTTCTTCTTTTCCTAACTGAAAAAATAAGAAGAAATTTTTAAAAAACAAAACAAAAAAAACCAAACAAATAAAAAACCCCCAAAGTCTGAGTTCTAAAAAGGCTCCACAAACAAGCCAGCTGTTGCAGGAGCCCCACACAATCCCAGCCAACTAAAATAGCAACCCGCCTGCAAGCTCTTAACTACTATTCCCAGTAAAATTGACTTTTATGATGACAACTTTTCTACAAGGGATTTGCAGCTCTCTGAAAAGCATTGAAATCGCAGATGACAACAAAATTGTCTCTCTCTGAGAGCAGGCAGCAGAGGGAGGGCGGCAGTCTCGCAGGCAGCCCACTTGGGGAATGGCATCCGCGGCCCGCAGCCCCGCGCTGGGCAGGAGCCTCTCTTTTCACCAACACAAAGGAGGACGTGTGAGCATGAAATCCACTTTGAGCACTGTTCTTCACAGAGCCGAGTCTAAAAACTGCTTTGGCTTGGTCACCACGAGGAGCTGAATTTTGATGTTCAAACTGTCAGAAAATAGCTCTTTCTATTTTTTTCCGCCTGTATCGTACGTATGATTTTTATGTTCTAAGTCACCTTAGGAATCCAGCTTAAGAACTCGATTCTTGCTATCAATGGAGTTTATAGAGCATCCAAAAGGGAAACAACTGTAAAGATTATGGGAAATCAGTAGCTTTACTGTTAAATGAAAAGTCCCTCAAGATTTCTGCATCCTTGGTCAGATATGAAAAAGCAACCTTCTTCTGTAAACTCATACTTCACACTTGTACATAACACTACCAAATTTTAAAGGTGATAATCAGGAAAGAACTGGCAAAACATTAGGACAAACTCAACATTTCATATGCATTTTACTACATCTAACAGCAATTCAAGATGTATCAAGAACTCTGCTCAGTTGATCGGCCAATGAGCAACCTTCTAACTAATAACATAAAAGCTTAATCTAACCTAAAGGCTTACTCACCTACTCTGTCAACAGACTTCTTTAATCTTTTAGAGAAATTTTGATTAGACTGAATACAAAGGCGGAGTTTGCAGCCATTTAATAACAGAAACTACTCAAATAGCATACAATTTTCATTTAAAGCTGGACTTAGTCATCTGGAAAGTCCTAAAGTATGAAAATATATTGGCTCTTAGTATGAGGGCTACTGTGCTGACAGCTGGTATGAGTAGAAGAAGAAAGATTTTGTGGCCTTTTTTCACCTATGAAAAAACCCCAGCCAACCAAATTCCAAACAACTTCTGCTTGGGAAGGCTCATGAAAAAACATAGATTGTAAAGCTCTGGAAATCCGTGGTCTCGTTGCATATTAGACATAGATTTCACATTCAAATCTTACTTACAGCAATAAGCGGCCAGTACAGTTCATGTCCTGCATGACTCACGCTCTGTAGTCAAACACACTGTTTTACAAAAGGGCTGTCAAGGACACTTGGCAGTATGCTGGAAAAAAAGCAGAACCATCACTGATAATTCACACACTGTAAAATCCCTACGTAGTTTGTATAATTATTACTTAAAATAAGAACTGACCTAAAGGCAGCAATAGCTACCAAAGATTAAGCACAGGTATTTCAGTGCAACGGCTCTGAATTATGTCATTCTTAACCTTTCCTATCTTTTAGTTTATAAAAAAGCTGCTGCATCCATCTACTGGAAAATTCAGTACAATGAATGGTTCTAAATTTGGGATGCAGGACACTGCAGCTGTGATAACATTTCGGAAGTGGAAGGCATAATAAATACATGACATATTTAGATAAGACAACTATATTTAGTCAAAAATGAAGCTTCATTTTGGCTACTTTGGCAAGTGCACTAATTTGGCTAATCAGTTCAGATAGACTTTATCCCAGCTCTCCTCCTCACCTACAAGATGCTGCATACTGTGACCCCTTCTCCCTCTTTGTTTGCTGAAAATTAACAGGTTATGCAGGAGAAAAGTCATCATAAACTTGTCCCATAGCATTTCTGCTACCCTTTCCTAAGCATCCAGTAGCAGATACTTGGAGACAGGCCAGCAGCCTGTCTAGTCCAGTATATCCCCATTTAGCACAGCCACACTCGCCCCTACTTTCCTCTCACCCAATTGCTTTTGTTGGTTTCCTCCAAACAGATCGAATTATCTGCTGATCTGTTTCTGCTAAGTTCAGCATTTCATTGTACCAAGAGATAATGCAGTCTACTATACCTCTTCTACTTATTTCAGGCTTAAAACATTGCTCTGTGACTGGATCATTTTTCATCTTTTTTCTTTTTCCTAGCAACTCCTCCTCATTTATGTCCTTTCCTCCTTTAAACACATCTTGTCTTCAAAGTAATCCATCCTGCTTTCTTAGGTCTAAGCCTGGCTTCTGTTGGATCTCATTTTGACACATACTTGCCTTGTCATTTTTAGATGACAAGTTTTCTAGATCACTGACAGCACCAAGTGAAGTGGCAGTTTTAAAGTCAGACTCTGGGCGTTCAAGTCAGGAGCTATCAGACGCATGGTTAAAAAATTTAGTATTGTGTTTTCTTGATAGAAAGAGATTTTTAATACATTTCAGTGAAAACGAGTCATTTTGGTCAAAATCTGAATGGAGTTAGTTTTTTGTAATATTGAGACAGGTTTTCCTTAAGAAACCACACAAATACTAAGGTTAAATACTTGCAAACTAGTCCATACAAATGTCTCCAAATAAAACCTTAATTTTATATTTTTTAGGAGAAATTAGCAGTAGCATTTTTCAAGTACCACTGTAGCTCTGGTCTCCAGCCAAGAAAGGATATGGAGCAGTGGATCTACTGGCACAGTCCTCATGGTTTAGTATAATTGGGATTTGGGCACCTGCAGCAGAGCACTAGTTTTGAGCTTCTCCAACAGTACACAGTTCAGCAGATTGAGTTCAAAAATGAAGGAAACTGTGGGTGCTAATGAGCCTGACCCAGCACACAACTTAAACACGGGTTGCTCCCAGTCTGTGACTCCCCAGAGCTTAGACCCAGCTCTGATAGGTCTGGAGCAACCTCACCTCCCAGTGCACTCAGTGGAAGCTGTGTTTCCTGGAGTTCTGAAGAACAGGCTGCACCACACAAATACGTGCCCATTGCCAGTTTATGCTCTCAGGTAGAGCACTGAAACAGCACTGATTTCAATGGAGTTACTTCAGGTTATCAGTAGTGTGATGAAATTTATACAAACCCCTTGAAATTTCATAGAGATTACAGAGGCGTATCAATTAGGTCTGTAAGAAACTGAAACCTCAGTACCTGAAATTAGGCACCATTCATTATTTTTATCCCTGCTGAGCTCCTAGATTTGTTGCCCTATATTTGAATTTCTCTTGCAGTACTTCAGTGTACATTTTGATGGAAGAATTAAGCTACCAGAGGCACTCTGCTAGCTTATTACACCAACACTGCTCTCTTGTGGCAGACGCTTAGAGTGAAATATTGATCTCCTGTGCTCTGTGTACCACGATTTAACTATAATACCATCCAGTTGGCCAAGGATGTATACAAAACAAATCACCAATAAGAATGGCTGCTCAGATTTTGGTAGATAGAAGAGACAAAAAGTGACAACATATGATTAGATTTGCCTTCTCAGATCTAAAATATTCAAAGATTTTGCACCGTAAGCACTGCTGTTGCAATTCTCCTTTCCAACCTGTTCTATTGAGATACATTTATCAGACCAAACCCAACAACCGTTCTGTGCATTTTCCAGTATCTTTCAGAAATTCGACTCTTGCTCTCAAAAATGGAGCATCATTGTTTCTGTCGTTTAACTCTCACAGTTAGCTGATGAATTGACTGTTTACTAGCAAGACAGCCACTCCCTCATTTGTTTTCTCAAAAGCAGTAACAATTACTGTTTCCCAGGTCCCACTGGTATTAGGAAGCTAATGAAGATAGTTAAGTAAACAGCTTCAAGCATTAATTTTTTTAATTTGAAGAGTGCCAAGTAGGACAGAAATTCAATTAACAGGAGGACTCTCTGGCCAAGTGACTAGCAAGCACACGCCTAAAATTGGGAAATTGATTTCCAGGTTGCAGTTCATATATATCTAAAGCATCAAAATCATCCCTGGTTTCTACAGATTTTTATCTTCATGGGCTCCAAGAATACCACTGATGGCCTACTGGAGCAATTCCTCCCTGGATAAACATCAAGCAGCAGGTTTGCTACTTTTTTTTCTTTGCACATTAAAAATGCCAAAAAAAAGAGGTTTTTTTCTTCATCAAGGTAGGAAATTAATAAATTGTGCACAGCATGCACAACAACCATTAAAAGACCAAATATCCCTTGAACAGGCATGCACAAGCACACACAGCATAAAAATCTGACACTCACATTCATACAGATGGAATCACATTTTTAAATTTTAAATTTAAAACATAGTGTTAGTGACACATCACCACAACAGACTCACAGCACTAAAATGAATCGATAATAAAGGGCCCAGCTGACATCAACAGAGTTAAAACAACATACTATGGAGAAAAGAAGTCAGCTCAATGTATATAATCCAGTGTGGTAACTCAGTGGATCATTAGTGGTTTATTGGGAGGTTTTTTTAAAAGCAATTCAATACATAACTGTACTGACCAGAGCAGAGTAGGTGGCATCACTAGTGAAAGCAGGCGCTGGATTTTTACCAAGCCCTTCCCATCCCCTGCCTTTGCCTTCCTTGCTGCACAATTTGACTTTGAGAAGGCCAAGCTTTTTTACATTTGCTAGTGGAAAAGAGAGCCCTCTACATGCAAGTCTCTGCTGTAGCCAGCAGGTATTTTCTCACTGGGTCTCAGATGCAGGACTGCTCTCCCACCTCTCTCCCATTTCACAGCCACGCCCCATCCCCAGAAAGGCTTTGCATTCACCGCACTTCTCCCAAGCAAGTTAATTGAGCGGTTTCCCCAGGACAGCCCCTAGGAATTGAACCTTTCTGTCCACTCAGCGTTTTCAGAAAGGTCATGACAGCGATGTCAACACTTGTTTAACCTTCCCGTAGCTTCTGCTCTGTGTATGTGTAACAGTGAACAAACAACCACCCTGGCCAAGGCCAAGAACTGCGATCCCCAGCCCTCACTCAGCAGCTACTGCAGAGGACTGAAGAGCCGGGGACCCCAACGGCCAAACGCATCCCGTAACTCCCCACAAGGAAAGACTAGCTGAAGCTCCAGGACAGTGACCCACGGCTGGACGACAACATCCCTCATGGAAACCCTGCCCTGTTCAAGCACACATAGCTTTTTAAACTCACCACATAAAGACGCAGAGCCTTAAAAGGGTCCCAGGCTAAGACTGATGTTGCTTTGCCAGTGCCGACCCACTCTACAATGGAACACAGGCGTCCGACACTTCAGACAGTGGTGTTCTGATTGCATGTCCCACACGGGTAGATCTTTACGTTGAGCGATACGAGGAGCTTTTAGATTTCCTTTCTTACAGCTTCATACTGTATGCCACTACAGGAATGAACTTGTCAACTCGGATGCAAAATGAATGAATGGCTTTTAATCACTTTGATAATGTTAACGTTATTGCTTTGACAGGATAGCAGCAGATACAGTTTGCTGATTCAGCCACTTGTATAACGATCTAATGGGCTTTTCTGACTAATGCCATGCTCTAAAAATATACAGTGGATTAATAGATGAGCCTCTGCTATACTGAAAAACAGGCTCATTAAGACAATTCCTCTGAAAAGTGGCATTTTTATGACAAGACACTGAAGCATTTAATTACCCTGTATCCTGACAGAGCTGAAAGAAATTAATTAAAGAGAAAAAAATGCGCAGCAACGTAGCAGATCTTGAGGTAGGAAGAGATGCCAATAGTCAGTAGTGTAAAGGGGAATTTGAGAACTGCAAGGCTGTTTCCCCAAAGGAAATGGTCTGTTGATAGGTTACAGACTGTGGTCCATTTACACGGAACAGAAGGCCAGCCTCTGAGGGGACGCTTGTCATTACAGAGCAATTAATTCCCCCTGCTGTAGTCTGTGCCAGGAGAATATCGGCTGCTCTTAAAGGACAGGGAAGTCAGGGGTTTGAGAGGGCAGAGGAGTCTGCGGTGATATTTGAGGTAAGGGACTTGTTTTCACTGCAGTGTTAGCTTGGATTATCCACCCTTAAGCTCATTCCCCGCTCTTGAGTGGAGTACGCAAGGAGAAGTAAAAACCCCGCTGGGGCTGCGGGAGGTTTCAGCAGCGCTGGCAAACGTGACTGGTGCGGGGACCGCTCCAGGGACCGCGACGCAGCCCGGCCGCCAGCTGCCCTGGCCGAGCTGGGCTGACAGAGCCGCAGCGTAAACGCAGATGGCATCAGCTCACCGCTGGTGCCAACCCTGCCAGCAACATGGCAACAAACCTTACACAAACCCTCCGGCAGTTTGGGCAGAGCTTTGCTCCACTCGGACATAGCTAGTCGTGAAGCAGCACGGTAAAGCAATCAGAGAAAAGATTTAAAAAGCTTTCTCAAATCAACCAAATAAACCCCCAATTATTTTTTTTTTTATTTCTCAAACTAATTGACTCTCACTCCAGCTTACCACCATGCTGCATCAGTAACCTTGCTGACACCACAGAACACAGAGTGGAAGGGTAGGAAGAAGGGCCTGAGGAGAGGGCTAAATCCTGCTTAAGCAGGGCTGGTATCAGATGAGAAGTCCACAGCCTGTGCTGTCCCCAGGGCAGCATTAAGCAAGCCTCCAGGCACATTTCCTTACAAAGAGCTAACACTTAATCAGGCTAAAGACTGTTGCATGTGAATGCAGGCTGCATCAGAGGCCAGGCTTTCAGCTGAACTTCCAAGTGTTGCAACAGTGAAGACGGGCCCACAGCGATGGGGGGTGGAGCAGATGGAGTTTCCCCCTCCTGAAGAACAGCTTCACTGGACCCTGCAATTTTCCACCTGTTCAGTGCAGCATGGCTCGGAACTTGCCTTTACAGCAAGGCTCATCTTCAAAAGCACTACGGGCCGTGGCCTCTGTGCCACGCATGGCTTGCCAGGGCAAAGCCTCCAGCCCACAGTTGTTTCTAGCAGCTCTTTCCATTTATGTCACAGGCAGATGTGGGTGACACAGTAGGGAGAAGAATGGATGGCAACCTCAGCTGCTCGGGCAGCCTGTGCCAGTTTAAGGATGAAACAGGGTTGATTTTTCTAACCCTTTCAACCTTTTGTCATTTCACTGATTGCTGTTCAGAGTCAGCAACATATGCCTGTCTTCGAACCACAGTGACAAAATGCAACAGTTTCAGTGCCAGGACTGGCACGCTTAGCAGCCAACTGACACAACTAGAAGAGCACACATCCTCCAGAGTTAGAAGTTCACTCTAGTGAAAGCAGCAACGCGTTTGTTACTCTTCACATTTAATTGTATATGTGGGCATGGAAGCAGAAGCTTTTTCAATTGTTGGCACAAAAGCACAGCTACACACACCTATTTCTTTCGATTCTTTGGAGAATTTTCTTTGTTTGAAGTAACATGGTCTCAGCAAACATCCAAGCATCCCTCTACTAGCACTGAGCAAAAGCAGAATCCAAGCCACAACGTCAGAGAGCACCAGTAATTACTGGTATCAATGGGAGATGTGCAGGGTAACAGGACTCTGCAAATACTTCAACCAAGGGCACACCTACGCTCCCTGGATCCCACCAGATGTACCTGATCTGCACGCCCTGCTTCAGAGGCACATCTCACCAGCACGGAATTTAAGAACAGCCAATGAGGCATGGGGCACGCGTCTGTGACTGGTACGCTCCAGGGAGACCTGGGAACAACACCTAATTGACTGCACAGGTAAATACACAGGCTAAGAAGATGAGGAAGCAATGAACTAGATGGTCCCCCTAGTGCTTCCTGCCTTTGCCTGTCATTGAGGAGTCAGCAGGAGCAGGTCCCTGTTCGCTGCTCTCCTCCTGTCAGTGGAGCGAAGTAGCCCCGCAGCTGCTGCCATTGCTGCCTGCCTGGGGAAGGTGACCCTCTTCTGCAGGAGAGAGACTGCAGCAGTCCCCTCTGTGAGAGCCACTCTTCACCAGCACAGCCAACACCTCTGTCTGAGATGCACAACACTGCCATTACTGCCGTAACAAAAAGCAGCGGCTGTTCAGACAACACACAGGGACAAGCGCTGTCCTTCGAAGAAACACGGCCAACTACGAAACGTTCAGCTCATCTCTTCCCTCTGTCACAGAGGATAAAAGGAGGACTGAAAACAGCTGAGTGAACATGAAGAGTTCACAAATGCCTTATTAATAAGTGCGTTGGATCTAATGATCTGTGAAACTGAAATGAGATTATTTGGATTATCTCATTAAACAAGAATAATAGCAATAGTAACCGGGCAGTAATTAGGAGTGGGCCAATCCAAGGACAAACTAAATAATAAGGCCAAAAGACTCTTAATTAATACTCTGCGTGTTTGTGCCTGTACTTCTACATCCAGAATTCACGCAGAAATTGAGGATTGTGGCTAACCAAACAGACTGATTTTAAGAACCACAAACTAAGCCACTGGCTACCCACACCTGTATGGATCATTCAGTCTAAAACTAAACAGTGATTAAACGGGGCTATTTTGGCAGAGCTGCCCTTGAGGAAACAAAAACACGTAGCCAGAATGTTTGGGTTTTTTTTAAAGGCTCGGCAATTCACAACCAGCTCCAGGCAAACCTGCAAGGCTGGGGCAGAGGCAGAACAGAAACGATACCTAATCTCAGCCCTTCCCTGAACTGCTGGCCATCACAGCCTCCCCCAAACCCCATGACTTTTCCTCAAAGTGTGAAAGGATTTCCTGAAAGGGTTCAATGCATAATTCAAGATTCACGACACGAGTTTTACCTTTTAGACCTGGTTTACATATAAGTATGCAGAAACCCTTTGGCTCAGGAACAGGACACCTCTGCAGCCTTCCAGGGATGGATGGGGCATGAGGGATTAAATATGACAGTCAGCCTGAGTGGCAGTTAGGTCAAAAGGTCCCTGGTATTGAAGCCTGAAGTAATTGCTGTTGTGCAAAACCTACTGCTCCTGTTGCCTTCCCTAAATACTCTTTACTTAACAGGAAAAGCAGGCAATATAACCTACAGCTCAGTAGTAAAAGGCTTTTCCAGGGAAGTGGATAAATGAATCTAAGAAGTTAAGACAAACTGCTCCAAGGCCTGGCACCCGACACGCAGCACTGTCCTCTCATGGGTTTCCTAAGGCAGCCTGTTCTAGCTGCTCCAGAGCTACTGAGACCACTCCACAGCCCAACACCAAACTATGGGCTGCACTTAGAGGGAGTTTTAAACTCCAAAAAGACCATCTTGTTGATCAGAACACTTAAGTGCTTATTTCCCTTTATTTCCCTTCTGAGGCTTCACTTTCACATACTGAATTATTAACATTAGCAAAGAAAAAGAAGGGTAATTGAAGGAAGCTACTTCGAAGAAAGGTGTCTTTGTTACTAGATTACTACAGTTATTTTATCGAGAACAGAAACTGCAGCCTTACCTAACACACACACAATTCTCCACAGAGTACAGTGCAATTTGGATTTTGCTTTTGTATCAAGTCTGAACTATAAAAGGACTATGGTTTTAAAAATTAATTTTAAAGATGACAATGGCTTAGTAGACATTGGAAGACAAAGAGGAGGGGAAAAAAAGCAAGTGCAATGACTGCTCAATTACCCTGAGGGGTGAAGAGATAGAGCTACCTCTAACACAAGAAAAGCACTCAGAGTAATTAAAGACTGAGGGAGGAAACGTTTGAACAGTCACAAGGATGGAAAAAACAGTAAGAAATTCCTAAGCTGCTTTGGGGTCCCTTTGAGAGGAACTGTGACACTGTTACATATAAGACTAATTATCCTGATTTTCTGGGTTTTAACTTACCCTCACAGTGCTGCTCGGGCTGTGACCTGCATGCTGCACATGGCACATTAGGGCCAGGTCTCTGCACCACAGCTCCTTCCTCTTGGCCTTTTCCCTTTTTATCACAAACCTATGTGGGTCAGACAGCACGGAGGGGAAGAGTCTCCCAGAAAGTGCATTGGCAGCAGCCTCCTATTGCTGGGACCACACGAACTTATCTCAGGCCATTTCCCACATTTGCTGGGTTATGACGCCAGCTGCTCAGGGGCTGAAAGCCTGCTGACACCCTGACACATCCAGCCTCCTCCAGCACCAGTGAGCTACCGAGCCTGTGCACCCACTCACTCCTGTGCTGCCTCAAGCCAGCTGCCAGGCAAAGCTGAACTCTGCAGTCGGCAGGACAGCAAAGAGCATTTAACAGAAAGCTGTGCACCGAAGGCAGCCTCTTCTGCCTCCCTCTCCTTCACTACCTCTCTCCTTCCATCACTAATTGCAGGCTGCACTGCAATAGTGACTACACCAGACTGCACTTGCAGCAGTAAAGGCTAATACACCAGCACTGGTCAGATAGGAACTGCATCCTACATAGCTGGTGAGAGAACCTGGCACCCTACTCCCAGGGTGATGGCAAATGAGGGCGTCAAAGACGTCAGCGGCAGGAGGGGTGAAAGGGATCAGTTAACAGAAAACAGCCCTGCACCTCATGGACAAGGAACATATCCAAAGTGCACAGATACAGAGACATTCTTCACCCGATCTTCACCCCTAGAGCAACTTGAAGCCTACATTAATGTAAGGTTTGGCTCTTCTCACCCCATGGAACAGGGAAGGTTCCCATCCCCAGCAGCCAGCTGGGATGCAGACAGCTGGAAGGCAGCTCATTCCGCTGCTTGGGAAACTAAGGCAAAAATAGAGGTGCCAATCCTCCATAGAGAGGTGTCTGCAACTCTGCCAATCCTCCATAGAGAGGTGTCTGCAACTCATTGTGTCCTGCATCAAAATGGAGAGCGGTTTCTTGCTCGAAAGCAGAGCAAACTTCCTGGCAATGAGAAGATGATACCTGCAACTTGAACAGGTTGAAGGCTTCTGTTTAAGCTGGCTCTTAACTTGTATCTTACATTGACTGCAGCAAGTGAAACTGCATTTAAACAGGACTCTGAGTGTACAAATGATGCAGGGCCAATGTGTGCCCAGCAGACATGGGAAGTGCAGTAATCAGATGGGCCACCTTCCATGCCCTCATGGAGAGGCACTACAGAGCCAGGCACCATTACTTCTTCATAGCCTGGGAAGATGTCTTTAGCAGATCATCAGAATGCCTTGGCTTGGAACTGATAGAAGAGACAGTGCTTGGACTACCCCAACTATCCATCTAGCACTGAGCAGACAAATCTCCAAACAATGCACTGTAACATGCTCCCTGATGAGTCTCTGTGTTTCAGTAAATGGAGGAATACTCTGGGATTACAGAGCAGAAAAGGAGCCACTGCTTGAAATACCCAGCACAATCTAACCCACGGTCTGTCACTTTTTGTAGACATAAAAATGTGGGGTGATGCTAACAGTGCAGACCAGGACACCTGACACTTCTTCACAGCGGCCATAACCTCCCCTCCAAACCCCACAGTGAGAGGCAAGTTCCCATCAGCATTCCCCCCAGCTCATGTGAGAAGGAATATGATTAAGACTAAAACCATACCGATGACCAGCTCTTTTACAAGCAGGTGCTTGTGCCTAACTCCATAGTCCCATGCTAACAGGGCTCACTTCCTAGCACTGCTAACTCAGATGTTGTAAGGATTAAAAGTCAGGATGAAGGGAAGAAGGCCTGTTATTCAGGTTATTCCAACCAATGAAAGCTCTCCATTTTAAGACTGGCTGACACACATGCAGTATGTTCTGGACTGGGTTTTTTTAAGCTAAAATTCTTGCACATTTGCATAAATCCAGGAGGCAGAGCTTTGTGAAAGCACCCATGCTAACGGTGAAGGAAATCAGGCACATACCTCTGAAGTCTGTGCAAACCCCCTGATCAGCACTTCAGCACATCTGCTTTTTTGTTGGTGTTGACTCTCGCATGACTCTCACCACCACTGCTGCAGCTTTCTGAAACCTCTGCTTAGTTTCTGTGGGTAAACCTCAGGTTTATAATCCCAAATGCCATTTCACTTGACCTTTACTACAGCATAAGTGACATGGACACAACATCCCAGTTTAACGTGGTTGTTGATCATGATGCACACCAGAATGAAGGAGAAAAATAAAAGCATGTGTGTGGGAGTGAAAGGAATACTCTCAACCTAAACTGCAAGCTATATAAACAGCACTAAACTGCTCTATGCCACGGGATTATCCATCATTGTGATGAACTGAAGGCAAAGCCTGTGTTTTGTTAAACCATATCTATCATCACTATCTGCAGTATGACATTTCCGATTACAGTTGCTTTCAAATGAGCTTCTCAATTTTCTTGAGTAGACAAAGTTAATTGCTGTTTAATACCAAACAACGTTGCAGCAGGATGTGATTGCTTTGCTTAAATAACATTGTTTCACTTAACTGCTCAGATTCAACCCTATTAGTTTGATCTTTGGATCAGATCAGAGGCAAGTCTGACAGGAATCCTTATCTGAGATAGAATTTCTGACTAGACCAACTTGTGACCATCAGAATTTTATTACACAGCTGCAGAAGGTGCAGATGTTTGCTAAGAGGGGAAGACAGTTTCCAGAGATCATTGAAACACAGGCTTTAACTATGCTTTAAGGGGAATCCTGTATAGTAAGCAGCTAAGTCAAGAGGATTATCACGCAGTATTTTACCACAGACCTTCTAAGTCAAGAAGTTTCAAAACTGAGAGGTAACAGCATCTCAAGTCAAGCTCTTAACTTCTCCCGCTCTTTGTATCCTCTTTTGCCACATCCAGACCTGCCGTACACAGAATGGCAAGGTAACAGTAGGAGACCACATCACTATCTGCTCTGATCTGGTAGATATATAGACAAGTGCCCCACAAGAGGGAAGTCAGGCAGACGAAGCTCCAAGACAAAGTCTTGCTCCATCTCCCTAGTGCTTTATTGAGGAAGGAAGAAAGGCCCAGCCCACTCCCCACTCTGGACAGAAGAGATTGGGGAATTGTTCCTTCAGCTCTAAACCTGCACACAGATCAGTGCAGAAAGGGATTACAGTAACTGCCCATGCTGTCCACTAAGAGTCACACTATGGTATCCCCTGGCAGGAGCAAGTGCCACGGTCTGTGTCCCCAAACACCTCTGTGAACTGCCTTCACAGTCAGCTCTACACCACTCCCCACATAACATCCGTCTTTGGTTAAAGTGTAACTATTACAGGCTCAAAGGTAGGACACGGGGCTGGGATGGGGACAGCAGAGCTCCATGCATAGCTCCTCTGCCCCAGGCACTGCACTGTGTTATGTTTCTGTCTCCCTGGAAAGGGTGGGGGACAGTCTGCTCTGTTCTCACACAAACCACAGATCTACAAGCAAAAAGTATCAGAGAAATTATGTTCCTTCAGCATCAAAGTTGCAACTTGCACATTTGGTGAATTCCAGAAAACGAAGCTCTTTCTTCAGTGAGTGTTTACTGCTCCTGCTCATTGCACAAGACCCACAAGCGTAATAACAGTACTTGGAATTTCGGGCTACCGAAATACTGAGTCACCTCCCTGCACATCACACGGACATGATTTGTTAGTAGGGGCTTTATTTGTTAATCATATATGTTTTTGAGATCCTAGCTTGATTTGAACTAGTGAAATACTATTTCTAAACGTTATTTCTATATTGCTTTCCAGATACAGCGTTGCTTAATCACAGAATACTAAGCCAAAGGAGAATCCATATCTGATCCTACTGCTGAATAAAGTTATCAAGAATAACTACTGCAGTAAAGTCTAAGGAGGCATCTGTAGCATGAATTTGAGCTGTAAATAGAATACCCAGTACAAAAGATACACATTACCCTATCAGTTTCTGAAAATTGATCAATTTATAGTCCTAGTCTTGTCAAGACCATCAGAGCTGAGCAAGGTGGGGCAGACAATTTTAAAGGAAAGATGTTATGGTTTTTCCATTGTTAAAATAATAATAATAAAAAAATAAAAACCTCACAACCAAACAAATTATTTCACAGACTGTATTTCACAACAGCTTTTGGCATGTCTGTGTCCACTAACATATATTATACAGCGAGATGTTTCCACCCTCTTTCTTGCAAATCTCAGATGTCTTTGCCATCAAACCTGATCCTCTGAGACTTGGATCCTTCCCAAGTACATTTAACCTGATTAATTTTTAATGGCTGGCACTGGTTAGTTCACCCAGCCAGTCAACAGCTTCTACAGTTCAAAACGCCAGCCACCCTCTTCCCGCTCTGGCATAACACAGGGCTCAGGATCTATGGAAATTATTCATCTGCATCATAAAGAACTTGAAGGAGCTGTAAAAGAGATTGATCCCCGACAGCTGCACTAAACTTGAAAGCCCCTTCCTGGCTCTGAAGGAGAATTCTGACCTGAAACGGGGTCTTGAATGAGCAGCCTCAAAGGGAATAAAATATTAGCCAGTAAAACCAGCACTCACTAGAAAACTCAGGTGATCTTTTCATGTAGGTACACCTCTTGCCTCAGGCTCAGCCAAGGTAATTACTTGCCACACAGCATCTCAAGCTGGAGGGCTGATGTAACAGGCTCTGCTACTTCACTTCCTTTTGTCCTAAGCACAGAGCATTAACTGCCAGTACTTCTCTAGTGGCCAAGACAATGCTACCATTTATTGTCATATTCCATACATATTGCTGTGCCATTGACCTTTCATATTGTTTCAGCTCCAGGTACTACATCTGTGCTGACGTCTGCAATAAATCCTGTGCTAACAGGAAAGAACTGAAACCAGTGAGCAGCACTGTTTATTGCAAAGGTTATAGATCTCTAACCATAAGTAAAATTTATCCCAAAAGAAGAAGAGGGTGAAGAGGCAAGAGGGAAACCTTCATTTATCCAACTACATCTAGAAATTCTTGGGAAGCAGGGACAGGACATTCGCAGACATCCCATCTGTGCAGTGAATGCTGTTGGTTTCCTGTTGCCAAGGTATGTGCTGGCAGAGCAGGGTTACCAGGGCACCAGGACGAATTGTCATGCAAATGGTGGAGAGTTATTGAAGGAACTTCCCAGCAACAGCGGACACTTTTTCACTAGTTTGATCCCAGCATTGAAAAGGAAACAAAACAACTGCATGAACGTGAAGCAGCATTGACCTAAGCAAGAAACTCCAGCTCTCGCAGAGCTAGGGGAGTACCAAACCTGCCTTTGGTGAATTCAGCAGGCCTGCCTGCTCTTTACTGAAATGGGAATGGGGGAAGAAACCAGCCCTCAAGTCCTGAGAGACATGTGCAGTGCTTTTTAACTACATTGTTTTTCATGATCTGTAAGTGACACTACAAACAGTGTAAGAAAGTGACACACAACCCTTTGCTCCAAAAACCCAAAGCGTAGGTTTCATTCACATTTTGCTATTTGGGATTAACTTGCATGCAGTGATTTTGAGTTGAAATCTGTAAAAGCTGACTGGCAGAAAATGGAACTGAAAACACACTTTAGCAGCTCTTCTCCAGAAAAAGCAGAAGAGCATGTACTTAGAACCATGAATTTATAAACCCAAATAAATACTTGCCTCTTTCAATTATTATTACTGTAGCTTGGTTGACACTTCTGCCCTTTTCTGTTGGAGAAATTAATGGTTTCCAGCACTGGTAATGACTTATCAGCAGAACAACTACTGTTTTAAGTTTGCTCACTTGAAATAAATTACCAGAAGTTTCTTATTTTTCACAGATGTATCTGTAAACAGGAACTGCCAGTTGGAAAATTCACAGAGGTAAAAGATGGTTTATTTGCCTCCACAAGGGGACCAGTCACACACTACAAAATTCTTCAGAACGAACAGACACTGAGCACTCCTAGTGTCCCCTGGATGTGACTATCAAAGATTTCCCTAGTAGTTTCAAAAACTGAGCATGGCACCAATCACCTATTGATTTAACCATAGGAATAAAAGAGGTTTTTCTATCCACCTTTCTGGACTTAACCATTCCAGAACGAACTGCAGAATTGCAGAAAACATGAAGTCGTGTTCATGCATTTGAATGCAGCCCTAGCTGACTCAGAGCAGAACAAGGTAAACTAATGTCACCTAAAGAAACGAAGGAAAATTGGCTTGATTGATAAAAAAAAAAAAAAAAAGAAAAAAAAAGGAAAAAAATGGGGAAATTTCTTTAACAGGAAAGGAAAAACCACCCTATAACCCAAAGAATGCCCTTGTCACATCTCCCTGTGCCACGTCCAATGGAGAACTCAATGGTTCAGACCTGAGAGAAACCAGTTCTTTCCTTATCACCCTCAGGGACTGCAAGAATCATCACCAATCCTATTAAAACCCCAAGACAAACCTTCCTGGGGAATGGCAGCCAGCCAGAGCTAGCAGGGGCTCTGCCTCAGCACCCAGCCCTCAAAGCCCACTTTATGAGCCAATGGGAAGCAGCCCACACCTCTGGAAGAGCTGCAGAGCTGGGAAGGACTGAAGTCCAGTGGGGGGCTTTTGTGAACCAAAGTGGCCCCAGGAACAAACCTTGTATGCAGCAGCAAAGCCCAGCCTGCCCCATGGCTGCCAAGCGGCCCCTGCGTACTGTGGCTGGATGCAGGGGCCCCGAGGGTGGCTGCACCACTCTGAAAAAGGTGAGAATTCACTGTGCCAGAGGGGCCAAGAGAGCTGGAAGTGGGGGAGGCTGTGAGCTCCTTTCTAATGTGCACCCTGGCACAACACAGGAAAAAGTTCACACTGGGATAGAGGAAAAAACCCAAACCAATCACTGCCCAGATTTGTACCTGCTGGGAGAGCAAAATATACTGCAGGAGAAAAAGGTAACACTGACAATTCAGAAAAGGCTACTGGGAAAGAGGCAGAAACAGGAGCATAGTTTGAGGGTGAAGTCAAAGCAAAAGAAACCACAAAATGAGACATCATGATGGGAAAAAGCAAGAGGTCAGCATGGCCCGAAGCCCACACAACACCTCAGACTGCTGGGGAGAGGGAAGCCAGGATAGCAGCTGGAGATAACCGTGGGGCAGAGACCATTTGAGCTGGGTCATAAAAGAAATTAATTTGGGGCAACTATTTACAGATCTGAACTTATTCCCACTACTGCATCTGTCCATCCAGAGGAGGTTACAGTACCTTTACTCAGAGCTGCAGGAAGGACTCTCCTGGGCAACCACAATCTGTATTGTACCTGGGCAGCTGGATGACAAGTCCTGAGCTGCCCAGGGCAGTCCTAGGGTTTGGCTAATATGGGAGGAGACTTAAAAGTCTACCTGAAAAAGCTTCACTCCCACCCAGTCACAGCCCCAAACAGTAAACTTACCTGATGCTTCTGCACAACCACATTCCTCCTGGTCCCACAGTCCTCTCTTCAGACATGCACTGTAGGAGCACATCCTCCAAATGTGTTGCTCAGTAATGTGCTTCACAGTGGTACATCCCCCAGGGAGGTTTTACCCCTGCTAGAGCCTTGGCTCCACTGACACCCGCTGCCCTTTGGGCACACCCGCTGCTGAGCAGACAACCCATGTGCCCTGGAGCAAAGAGTTCCACTGATGGTGTACCTCATCTGGTGACCAAAGGGCCAGGACTGACAATACTAATGAGGACACAATTTGCTCAAGCAAACCTCTATGACTTACAGGAAATACACATCTTTAGCAACCTACATAGTAGAAATATATGTGCCTAACCGTACAGTCACAATACCATTACCACTCTTCAACAAGAGATTGTCACATTCTACAGGCAGTAAATACAGTGTACTGCTCTCTTCTCTATCCTCAGGAGTACCTTCAACACCTGGATCCCATCTTACTGCAAGCCCAGGATCTGTTCCTGGGTAATTTTCACTCCCCACAGCACACCACAAGGCAATTACTTCCATGGCACTCGTCACTCCTCCATTCCTGTGAGACAGACCCCATCACTCCAACAACCCCTGCCCTTCCCTCCCGGCAAGGTCAGCAGCTTTATGCTGCTGGGGGGGTGAAATGCCACAGGAGTACAGCTCAGCCTGCTTTCAGCCCCTCTAAAACCAGTGCCAGGAAAAACACAGTGCAGACTGTCTTCAGACCGAAACACCCCAGTAGCATGAAAAACAAGAATTGCGTAAGCTTCAGCACGCCTGTGCTCAAAACCATTGTTAGCAGCTGGCACCGCGTATACAGTAGAATTCTAAATACCTCCTCTGTTCACCGCCTTGGTCCATCGGCCTCCACACTGGTGACTCTAGGTGGCACTATCTTCAACGTCACTTTTTTAAGCAGTCATGTTCCAAAGTGCCATCTGCTGGTACTTTTCTTAGTTACAGAGCTGTCAGAACAATGAGCTGCGACAGCGCCTGTGGCCTTTTCAGCTGGCAATACCTCCAACCCCAAACACTCGCAGCAACTGGGGTTTTTCGTTTTTTTTTTTTTTTTTTTTGGGGGGGGGGGGGGGGGGGGGGGAAGGGGGGGGGTTGGGGGTGTTTTTTTTGTAGGAGGGGGGTGGGGGAATGTGCGGTCACGGGGCGGGACAGGAGTTTTATTTTTGGTATCAGGAAAGTGGTTTATTGCATCTACACTCCTGCATAGTTAATTACCACTGTGAGAGCCCGGGAAGTAATCACCAGCAGCTTTCAGAAACAAACCCAAGTATTTTGACAGCATACAGAGGCTGGTAATTTAACTTTTAAGATGGGCCATACAGTAGCACTTCAGAGTTTGACAGGAACACTGTTCTCCTTTTGTAACTCTAAATCACAACTCGCTATTTAGCTTCATACTCAGAGCAGAGGAATCCTGTCTTTCTGCAAAATTAAATGCAAAAATTACCACATTTCATTGGTTATGACCTAGAAAGTAGCTACTGCACTTCACAAAAATGTTAGGGCTTATTTAAATGTACTTGAATTTTTAATGTGACAAAAGTTAGGTAATGCAGCAAGACTTAGAAGCAACAGTCACAACAGCTCAGAATAACTCCATTTATATTTTTTTTCCTAAAAAAAGCGGTCAATCTGTTCTCCACATTTTTCCAGCAGCAAGATGCATCTTAAGGTCAAAACTGTTTAGAACTTGGAGACACAATCTCAGCAATAGTGACTTTACAAGAGCCACTGTCCTTCGGGTTTAAGTAAAACTACTTCAGTAAAGACCTAACATCTAAAAGAGCGAAACCGTTACCTGTATTTACCCAAATCTCAAACATCATTCTCAAAATTACTTACAAATGACAGCAACAGTTACTGGCAGGAACTGGCTGAGATTTGCTTAAGTTTTCTGCACAAGGAACAGATCCAACGTGCCTGCAAGGAATTAATCAACCTCTCCAAATGTTTCCCTTCTCCTCCTGCCTACCCCCCCCCCCCCCCCCCCCCCCGCCCACCCCCTCCTCCTTTCCACGTTTTCACACCTCGCGTTCCTCCCTTCTTCTTTCCTTGCTTTCCACACACACAAACACCGCGGCACAGA
>WTSP01010714.1:33048-44307 GCA_025331215.1 Actenoides lindsayi | reverse complement strand
TCCCTGCCCATGGCAGGGGGGTTGGAACTGGATGAGCTTTAAGATCCCTTCCAACCCTGACAATTCTATGATTCTATAATCAGGTTTAAAAAAACCCACCAAACAACTTGGGTTTGGCTTTACTAAACAAATAACTGCTCTAGGAACAGATAAAACCTATTTCTGCAGAATCAGGGAGGAAAAATTTAAAGCTCTCTTTTGACATATTCTCCCCTATTGCTCATTTTCAGAAAAAAAAGACTAAATTTATGATTAACACCATTCAGAAACCTGCATCCCATCCCATTTGCACTCATGTCATCCTACCATTCCTTGTTCCAGGCTAATCGATCCCGTGACCTGGGAGCAACAGTGTATTGTGTGGGTGTGAAAGACTTCAACGAGACCCAGGTAAGCGAGGCACTGAGACTGAACACAAGCACACACCCATGAATCACTTTCTCAAGACTCCTCAAGTGGTTTTCCATGCCTTCTGTTGACTGTTTGACAGTCTAAAGTGACTGCCTGAAGTGTCTTGGTCCGGGTGTTGGATTTAAGCCCCTTTCTGTCTAAATCTCCATGTGTGGAGAGCTGTCCCTCTGTCTGCACACCACAATGACACGTGCTCATGGTGGAGAAAAGCAGAGGTAAAGACACATGAAGAATAGCAAATCAATCTGGCTTAAGCTGTAGGCAGAAGGAAGTTGTGGGGACTTTTTTTTCCTGTAAAACTGAGCCATTGCCATATAACACTTCATTTTCAGTCCAGCTTTTCTTTCATGGGAAAACTATGCTGTAAAAAGCAAACAGCTTCATTAGGAACTCTAATATTTTACAGTATTTTCCCATTAGATAGTCTGACTTTTAGATTTATCATATGGATGTTAGTATGCCCATGAACTGTATTTCACACCAAGTGTAACAGTTGACATATTTTTCTAACACCAGCAAAACACTTGTACAGCCCTTCAGTGACACGGTGAAATAGTCATTCAACAGAGCTTTCCCAGGGTTTCAGCTTTCTAACAAAGCTTCAAACACTGATTCAAAAAGGACACAGAAAAAAACCTTGGTTTAGAACGATCTCCTTTGAAAGAAAACCAGAGACTAGTGTAACCCAGAGCAAGGCACAGGAAAAGCAAGGAGTGAAGTAGATCTGAAGTAGCAGACCTCAAAGACAGCTGCTGCTTGAAGTCATCTAGATTCTGAAGAAATGAACTGGAATTAGCTGACAGTGTCTGAAGTCTCAGAATGCACTAAGAGGAGGACTGTGGGGAAGGAGCTGAGGAAACTGTAAACATCCTGCTTTACAGAAGCTGCTGTGTCTTGGCCAACAAGCAGTAGGCCACTTTACTACCCTGCTCAGAGCAGGCAGTTGCCCGGAGTATTGCTCTGGATGCAAACCAGGAGGCTGGCAGTTGAGGTGTTTTACTCGAGAAGTGGGAGTTCTGAGGGACAGGAGCTGGGAAGGTGGAGGCAGTGGGTTTTAGGGAGGAATGTGTGGCTAGTATGCTGCCTCCAATTTGCAATGCTACAGGAAACGCCACAGAGGCCTGCTGGGTTGATGCTACCTCTGCCGTGGGAGAGAATTGCTATAACAAACATTGGCCTTGCAACAGGAAAACTTGATTCTGCTCCAGCAGATGCCTGGAGAGCTCATTACTTCTCAATTGGGCTTATGGTTTTTTTTTTTGCTTTAACCCCTAGCATGGTATTGACAAGGGAACCTGCATGGAGCTCCTTAAAGGTGATGCCCTGGTCCCCCTTATCTTACCACTTGGCCCTCTTCCTTGTCATGTAGGCTTCCAAATGATTTTCTGTTCCCTTTTTCTCCCCACTTGGAAAATATATCCTGTTACAGCTCCCTGCTTTCTTCTTCTTGTCTCCCAAACCTCTGTCCTGATGGGAAAGGTGAGTCAGGCCCGTATCTCCCAACGGGGGAGAACGTGAATTAGTCTTCTCTATACGTGAAAAATAGTTCATCATTTTAATTAGTTTAAATGATGCCTGTGCTGAAGTGTTTTGCAGCCTCAGTGGCCCGTCACGTTGATGCTGTGGACTGTTTTGGTTGGGGAGTCACTGTGCTGGGTGATTTACAATCGTGTGGGAGACGATTCTCGCAATGTTAGGCTCTGGGCGTCGGTGAAAGCCACGTTCTGCCTTGTCTTCAAAGTTAAGGGAAGCCTTTTCTGATGGAGTCTGGAGAAGACTTAATTTTCTGCCTGCTGGCTAATGTATCTCATTCTTTGCATTTCTGTTTTATTTACTTTCACCGCTCTGTCAGCTGGCTAGAATTGCCGACAGCAAAGATCATGTCTTCCCAGTGAACGATGGCTTTGAAGCCCTTCAGGGGATCATAGACTCTGTAAGTATTTTTAATCCTGTGTTTGTGGGTGTGCAGGGGAGTTTGTGTTCGCTTGCATAGCTGAAGGTTTAGTTTTCTTGTGTTCACAAGGACCTGCCGACTGCTAATAAATCACTTAAACATTTAGTCCAAAGAAACTGACCTTTGTTTGTATTACAATTGCTACTTCAAGGTAGAGTTTACCAACACCTCACCATGCAGGAAGATTTGAGCCCAGATATTAACTTTGTATCTCCTTGGTGGGAAGTAACTGACTGAATGGACTGGACAAATAATGACAGTTTATTAAATGCCTGCCACAGAAGGGGACAGCAGAGATGTGTTAGGGCACGTTCTGTGTGAAGGATTAGGGCACTCTTTGATCTCCATCTTTCTGCTTGATAGCCTCTTTTCTGTCCCCAGGGATGTGCTGTGCTGCTCACCTCTTTAGAATGGGGGATGGGATCCTGCCATCACCCTGCTATGCCAAAATTCTCCAAATTCTGCTTTCTACGTTCGTCACTCTGACAACTGGGCTATTTTCCTTTCCCTCTCCAGACCTAGGTTTCCTGATTCAGATTGATCCATTCCTTTAGGGGCTGGTGCAGCATATCAGATCTGTCCTTTCCTGAGTGGCTGGGCTAGGAGCTAGCAACTCAGCTAACAGAGGCAGGGGCAGAGATTGATCCCTTTCCCATGGCTTGCCTACAAGGTATGCAAATGGCTTCATGGTCTATGCTGGGAAATAAGGATGCCTGATGAACCATCCCTATTTCTAGCTCTAAAACTTTGAGCGGCCTGATATTATCTCACCCAGGAACAACACTTCCCTTGACTGAGCAGGAAAGGCATTATGTGAGAGGATGTCTGTGCCATTTTCATTGTGAGTGTAAAATGTGCCAAGCATTCACTAGGAACCAGGAAGTTTCCAGGTAGCTTTCAGTATTTTTCTGTTCCTTTTGCTCGGTCGTATCCCGTAACTGTTCTAATTACATTGCTTCCCATGGCTACAAAGAAGGATGGGAAATCCTTTTAAGGACACATGTTTTTGGTATGGGTTTTTTAGTTGATAAAACACAGATGAAATACCCAGCTCGAAGCTAGGGAGGGTCAGCTCACCAGGGGGGTCTCAGATTTCTGTGTTTACAGTGGCGCACACTATTTTGACAATCTAGCACCAAACAAAACCCTTCCCTCGGCGCAGGCTCAGTTTTCCCCAGCCCTCTTGCATGTAGATGGAATACAATCCTTTGCTCAGTGGTTTTCCTGGCACTGGCTGAGTGTGGGGCTCCTGCCTCAATTCTCTTGGACAATCAGGTGTTGCATGTCATTTAAGAAAGCAACAAACCCAGAAGAAACACCCACCGTAGTTTGCTTCCCAGCCCTGCATTCCCTTTGCAGCTGGTTTTAATGAATCCCAGCAGCAGTTCTGACTCCCCTTCCAGTTACACTGAACAAAAATGGGAAGACTTCAGGCTTCAGGAAGCTAGTCAGGTTCAGCTGACTGGTGCAAGATTTACCAGCCCCGGAAAGGAGGATTGCAAGGAACTGTCATTGTACAGTAATGAATCTGTGACCTGATTGCTTGCATTCGAGTGGAGTGATTGCAGTGGGTTGGATAGAAATGAGGTGTGTAAAATGGATGGCAAGGACATTAATCACTCTGCAGAATAACAGAGAATCTGTATGCTCCTGTTCTAGCTGGAAAAAAGCTCCCTCATTCCTTCTTTTCTTGTCCTTGCCAAGCACCTCTGTCTTGGAGCAAGCAAACAAAGCATTTGTGAGCACAGGAAAGCATTTTAATGTTGGAAGAGCCATGAGATTTGGAAGCTTCTTTCAGCTCCTGCGTAAGAGCTGTTAAGGCAAGGATGCTCAGCCGTGCTGTTAAGGCAAGGATGCTCAGCCATGCTGTTAAGGCAAGGATGCTCAGCCGTGCTGTTAAGGCAAGGATGCTCAGCCACGTGCAGAGAGCACTGGGGAGATGAGTGTCTGAAATCACTCTAGAGATGTGAAGACCTGGGTTTGTCCTGGTCTGCAGTGATTTGGTGTGGATTGCCCTGTGTTCCTTCTGCGGTGGCCTGACTCTTCCCTCCTCCCTTTCTCCTGCAGAGTAGATCTTTTTCAGTCCTCTGTGAGAGCAGAAGTGGTTGGCTTAGAAGTCCCTCTGGACTGAGGCAGAGGGTGGGAACTGGGAGTGGTGGAACCTGAGGCTGGCCTTTGCCATCTCCATCTGCTAAGCAAAGATGTTCAGGGTGGTGGGACTGCAAATGTTTCAGTCCTGTGCAAGCCAGCAAACTTTGGGTTAGCAGCTGCAGGAAGATTTACTTGGTGCTTTCAGGGGAGGACTGTCTCCCAGTAAGCACCATCAAGCTATACAGGCTGTGCTTAACGGAGATGAAAGTACAGTCCCGTGCTGAAGTCATGCTTTGAAACTTAGTGGGAGCTGAAGGTGTTCAGTGCACTGTAGGTTTCTGTCCTTTCTCTCCTGTGAGTTCCAGTGTGGCTTTTTTATTAAGTAAACCAATTGGTTTTATTCCCTCACTGTGGAAAAGCCACTGCTAAGCTTCAGCTTTCCCTGTATTTAGTGGGGATTTTTACTTCATTAGGAGGAAAAATCTGGTAGAGAAACAGACATCTGAGTGCTATAAACTGGGGAACAAATGGAAGGAACTGAGCTCATTTATTACATTTTTCTTTGCTATGAAAAATTTCTGCAGATCATAACCTGTCAATTTAAAGCAAATGAAGCAACTCATAGAAGGAAAACCTCAAACTCAACTTCATCTCCTGCTCAGTATGTCTTTGGTAGGAGTTCTGGAGGCAAGGGGCCCCGGAGTGACATGCAAGTCAGGATAGGATCCTGTCCTTGCTTTGCTTTGAGCCTTCAAGGGCTGAGACTGAAAAGCAGACCCTTGGAACAAGACAACTCTTGTAGAGTAGGGTTAATGGTTGGACATGATGATCCCAAGGGGCTTTTCCAACCTGAATGATTCTGTGACTCTGTGACTCCCTGATCCTTGCCGTGTGTCAAACAGTGACAGTAGAGGTGGAATTATGGGTCCCTCAGAAAGGATTCTCTTGAGGGAGCTGCAGGAAGCCTCATGAAGCAACTGTGATGTATAAGGGATGAAGTAGCATGAATGAGTTTGTGGGGCTGGCTCCTCTCTGTGTAAATTGTGCAAAATGATTCATCCTTTTAATCCCTGTGTTCTCCTTTTGGATCATCTTGTGACAGTGTCCACCCACCCTCAGTATTTCTCATGTCTTGCCTCAGCTCTTTGAATGGATCTCACAGTTCAATGTACTTTTTTACCCCCGGAAATTTTAGCTTGGAAACATACTGTGCCCAAATACTTCTCTGTGAGACAAATGTTTTCTGGAGCAAGCTGGATGTGTGTAGCATGGTAACTTTTGTGAGAACTCAATGTCAGCATCTAATAGATGAAGTCTGAGACCTGTGGTGATGCTTTTATGTACTTACCCTGAGCTAGCTGATCAAACTTCACTTGCAAGCAGATAAACCGTACATTCCCTGGGGCAGGAAGAGGGGCTGAGACCCCGTGAATGGGGGAGAAAGGTGAGGCAAAGTTACTTCTTTTGCAAGACACATCCCATATGTGCAAAATCTGTAGTGTACCCAGCACGTCTGATTCTGCTGTCTGCTTCCTGCTAACGTGGGGTCTGAGCTGTACGCGTACGCTGCCCAGGGCCAGCATGCTGGGATCTTTCAGCTGCTGCAGCCAGGAGGGAAGGATGGGATCTGCAGGGGGGGATTTCGGGGAGGGAGCTGCACAGAGATCCTCCAAATCTGTCTTCTGGCAGAGCCAGGCTTTCTGCATAGGCCAAAGGAAAAGTCAGTAACTGGAGTCTCTGCTGTATAGTGTTTCTCGTTGCTTTTTGTGGTGTATGATCACACTTCCTACTTCTTTCTTCCCCCAAATGCATCTTTAAAAAGGACTTAAATATATTTATTTTACTTAGCTCATGCAGATATTATTGGCCAGGAAACACTTCATAAATAAATTACTGTTTTGGAATTGGCAACAGGCTTTGTTATTTAATAATTCAGCGGGGCTTGAGATTGAGTCCCTAGGCTCAGACTGTGGGTCACTCACACCAGCACTGATTGGGCAGTAACCTTCTATTAAACTTCAGCATCCTGCTTGCTAATTAGAATTCCCAAACGTGCTGAAGAAATACTGTAAGAAATATGCAGTGGTGCAGGAATCTGTCTGCATGCTTGTGGACCAGAATACCAAAGGGAAACTTCCAGTAGCTGTAGAACTTCTCTCCCCTTCTTGCCTTTGTTTCTAAAGGTGCCCAGGTGACCTGCAGAGCCTCTCCTGGGGCTTGGCCATTAACACATTGCTTGGCAGAAAGCAGAATCAGTCACAGGTACTGTTCCAGTCAGTCTGTCCTGACAGAGATAACTGTGACAAAGAAAGCATGTCAACAGATTTTAACAAGAGATCCTCCCAGGAGGCTGTGTGAAGCTGGAGCATAACTGGAGCCCCAGAGAGTCCAACAGGAGACTGATCAGGAGTCTCAGCTTGGTCATGAAGTGTGTGCTGCTAAAGACAACGGGATGCTTCTCACCAAGACTGAGCATCTGCTTCAAATACTTTTCTGCTGCCTTGAGCAGTTAGTTACCAAGTAAACCAGGGCTGTTGTAGTTGTCCCTGTGAAAATGGGGCTGTGGAGTCAGTTCTCCCATGGAGGCTGTTGGAGCTGGGAGATTGCATCACCACTCTTGCATGTTATTTTGCTTTCCTGGGGAGCCAGCCTGCAGTGAATGAAGTGCACCTACAGCCCACACAAGGCTGTGCAGACCCCAGGAAAGAAGAGAACAGAAGATCTGATGAAATCTGCTGTGATTAATATGTCAAAATCCTTTTTGAATTTACTTTTTCTGACGAGGAAGAGACACGAAGGAATTCTTTTGCAATAGTTCCTCCTGCCTGATTTTCACTTTAAGTTAGGGTGGGTGCTTGGAGCACTGGAAACTTATGGTTATTCTAAATCAAAATAAATATTGCAGTTGGCACTGGAAAGAGCCCTTACAGCCAGGTTTTTTTTTTTTCTAGTCACATAAATGGACTGGATTGGATTGGAAAGGAGCTCTGCAGCATCTAATGGAGACACCTGCTATTCCACCCCCCCACCCAAGCTGGCTTACAGCACGGGTGTTTGCAAACGACTGAATGCAAGTCAGGAATTTCAGACTTCATCAGAAGAGGCTTTACTTGACTCTCCTGAAAAATGAAAATCTTGATTGTATTTTTCAGGCATTTGTTTTCCAGTTCGTTTGCCTACTTCTCTTCTTTCACTTCTTTGCTGAAACCAGTGAGGAGAAGAAATATATAGATAAAACTTTGGGGGATGCTGAGTGAGAGGGGACAGGATGCTGAAAGAGAGGGGAGAGGAATCTAAGGGGGAATTTGGAACAACGTGAGAAGATTCTCTTCTTAAAATAGACATTTTTCAGTGGAGAGGAAAAATACGTTGAAAAACATCAACTCTTAATTGTGCTCATTAGCCCTGGCAGTCACTTTGGAAGAAAAATGCTATATTTTCAGAGAAGCAGAACCTGGAATGGCTAAGGGGTGGGTAATAGAGAACTGACAGGAGATGGATGGATGGATGGATGGATGGATGGATGGATGGATGGATGGATGGCTACAGACTGATATTTTGGAGGAGTGTTCTTACAGTCATCTTTATTTTTTGTGTATTTTCCTTATTCTGCCTTTCAAATACTTCTATTACTTTTCAGTTCAGTTCTCAACTGTTGACTTTCTCTTTTTTTCCACTTGACAGTTCCTGTATAACCTTGTTCCTGCAAATCTTTCTCCTCACTTGTCAGGCTGCCAGCAGCTCAGATGGTCCTGGGTCCTTCAGTCCTTTGGTACTCCTTCAATCTCTACCGGCCCTGTTCCTGAGTAACTCAAACTTTTGTTTAAAAGCTTTAAAAAATAAATCATGGCTCTGTCTGTACCTTTTGCAATTAGGTATTTGAGGCAGAGAGCCATGACTGTGGAGAAAAACTAGATTATCTTTTTTCTTTTTTCACAGAATTTATCGTATTGGTTGCTGTTCTTTCCTTACAGATGTTTCAATTTAAAGTTGGGAAAATAATTTTCACGTTGGATTTGAGTCATGATGCTTGGCTGACATTTACTTGCCTCTTGGAGCTGACCTAAATTTTGATTCCCTCATCTAGGGGCTGCTCAGCCCAGCTCTGAACACTCACAGCTCTCAGTCTCTGCTGCTGTTCTCACAGGGGCTTGCAGACACTGTCACCATTTTCATCACTGTGTGCAGTGACGAATTTGAGTTGGTCCTCAGAGCAGGGCAAAGGCTGCTGCATGCAAAGAACAGCTTGAGCAAGTTTAACACCATGTGGGAATAAACAGCATCCAACTCTTAACGCGCTCCTCGTGCCTTGCAAGCAGTCTGCCAAGCCTGACGCCGGAGCGCTTGTGTAAATCCCTGTCTACGTGTGAAGTGCTTAAAGGCAGTGCCAGCTCTCACTATCACATACTGCTTCATTTATGTTTGAGCCAAGGAAAGAACAATTGCCCACGCATCTCGGTTTGAGATCGCGGTGCAACTTTGAGGATGCACTCGGGTCAGGCTAAGAACTTGGAGAAGTTTGAACCCCTGTGTTAAGAATTGCAGAGTGGCCGTGTAGCTATCCCCAGGATGTTTTAATGCAAATGTAAACAGCTTAGCTTAAACTGGTGACGTTTTGTTTGGAGTTTTGGGCTCCAGAATAATTTTGGAGAGGGAGGTTGAAAAGGGAAGGCAATGACAGTGCCTCGCTAACCCTTCAGAGCACACCTTGGCTGTCAGGGACCGTAGTCCTCAAAGTA
The DNA here is from genome assembly GCA_025331215.1 of Actenoides lindsayi. Lineage (NCBI taxonomy): Eukaryota > Metazoa > Chordata > Aves > Coraciiformes > Alcedinidae > Actenoides > Actenoides lindsayi. Next base: position 35,112 of record WTSP01010714.1, on the reverse strand, counting down.
ACTTGTACTATGGACAAAGGCAAGCTTGTGCTGAGAACCTGGAGAGCGTTGGCATCCATGGCCTTCCTCCAAAGCTTGCTGTGGAAGAGCAGTGACACTGGTGTGGTTGGTTTGAAGGGAGAAGCTGAGGTGGTGTTACTGTGCCATGAATGCAAAGGGTGAGGCTGCGTAGAGCGCTTACGTCAGAAGGAGTGCGCTCGCTCGCTCACGCTCTCGGGTTTGTGTTGCTAGAGAAACAAGGCTGAGATCCTTCATTGCATTCTTTTCTGTCTTTTAGATTTTGAAGAAATCCTGTATAGAAATCCTGGCAGCAGAGCCTTCCAGTATATGTGCAGGAGGTAAGTAAAAACCGAGGCCTTAGTTGCTTGTGTTGCCTAAAATTCATCTTTCTATCTCTAACTGATGGAGAATGTAAAAGGAACTAAGTAACTGGAGCTACATCTTTTGCTTTTTTTGGTGACTTTCTTTTTCATCTTACAGTAGCTTGCACATTTCCCATCTCTGCCAAATGATCACAGAATCACAGAATCACAGAATGATTGAGGCTGGAAAAGCCCTCTGAGATCATCAAGTCCAGCCTATGACCCAACACCGCCACATTGGCCAGACCATGGCACTCAGTGCCACATCCAGCCTTTCCTTAAACACATCAGGGGGCGGTGACTCCACCACCTCCCTGGGCAGCCCATTCCAATGGCTGATCACCCTCTCTGTCAGGAATTGCTTCCTGATATCCAACCCAACCCTCCCCTGGCACAGCTTCAGGCCATGGCCTCTCCTCCTGTCACTGCTTGCCTGGGAGAAGAGCCCAACCCCACCTGCCTACACCCTCCCTTCAGGTAGCTGGAGAGAGTGACAAGATGCCCCCTGAGTCTCCTCTTCTCCAGGGTGAACAACCCCAGCTCCCTCAGCCTCTCCTCATAAGACTTTCCTTCTAGTCCCTTCCCCAGCCTTGTTGTCTCCTCTGGGAGAGTACTGGGCCCAGTACTGATCCCTGGGGTACACCACTGGTCACCGGACGCCAACTGGATGTCAGATGGGATATTCTTATAGGAAAGGCTTGAATCTGACAGTTTTGCATCACTTGTTTTTCACTCAAACCAGTTTGGTTTATTCAGACTGTGCCAAATGTGAAGTAGATACTCTGCAAAATTACAAACCAAATCAGAAAAAAAGACTTTATTAGGTTTAGGGTTTTGCAAATTCATCATTTCAGAGGACTGTTGAGAGAAGTGCTTCTTGAGAAATTAGCCAGAAAGCCAAAAAAGCACACTTGGAGCTAAAGGCTTCTAAAATTCTTCAAACATTTCTTATCCATTTTGGGGTTGATACAATGACTGTGGCCTAGAATTTGAACGTCATTCAAGTGACTTGTGTGGGTTGGACTCTTTGTGTGCTTGGTCTAATATGGCTGCGCTGTGCACGCCGTGACTTTGAAGTCCTGGCAAGGATTTGTGCCTTCAGCAGAACCCAGCCTGTTTCAGAGGAAGCTCGAGAACCACGTTAGCCTCTTCCATCTGCTCCCGGTGAATTCTTCGTGATTTATGATGTGTAGCCTGTCTGTTGAATGTGTAGCAACTCCTTAAGTAGAGAGGTTGAGAGCAGAGCTGGTGTTTATAGAGGAGGCTCAGTCCCTGATCAGTTCTGCATCTTGCTTTTTCCTAAATCAGTAGTGCAACTACAAAAGCCAGTTATCATTATTTCTCTTTTCCCTTCCACGGCAGCTGCTTTGATCACCCTGCACCTCCTGCAGCAACTGCCTGTGTACCTAAACATATATACAGAGTTGTATTTTCCCAGCAGATGACAGACACAAGGCTAAATGCCCAGTAAGTGCCAGGCACCAGCTTTATGATCCATACATGCCACTACAGTAGGGTTGGGTTTTCCTTAAGCCAGGATTAGATAATTGGCATAGAATCACAGAATCATTGAGGTTGGAAAAGCCCCTTGAGATCATCGTGTCCAACCATTAACCCTACTCTATAAGTTCACCCCTAGACCATCTCCCCCAACACCACATCTCAGCGATGCTTCAACACCCCCAGGGATGGCCACTCAACC